>PVIC010001984.1:0-83007 GCA_004025085.1 Thryonomys swinderianus | reverse complement strand
CTGAAATGGAATTTTAACCATATGAGTATACGTTCCCTAAAAGAGAAAAACCCAAGTACTCAGCCTTCCAGAGGATACTGACCCCTAGTAATTTCTCTAATTACCTGGAAGCTAATTAGGGACTATTATGTACTCAGAAGCCAGAGTTTCATCCTTTGGAATTTGCAGTTCCAGTGACACGCTCATTTTCTATGCATCACAAGGTGAGTGTCCCTGCTGATTTCTTTTCCCTGTGTCTACACTAGGCTCACTCCAGTGCTGCTACAATCAGAAGCCCACTAGGAAGAGTCCAAAGTGAGCAGAAAGAGGCATCAACCTTCAGTAGCCGGTGGTGGGTCTGGAATCTGTGTAGTCCCAGAAACTCATATTTGAAAAGAATGAGACTTTGGAAGCTCTTTGTTGGGGTTGCTATTGAGTTTGCCCAGTCACAAGCACAAGCTTACCAGGAGAGGCCAAATATCAGACTCCACCTGTGTAAGAAATGGCCTTGCCTGGACTTGCTGAGAGCAGGAGGGCACTATTTGGTGTGTAAGTGTTGAGGGGCTGCTCAGGTGTGTGGCTGCTGTGGGTGTCAAATGGGCTGTGAGTTGCTTGCTCCTCTCTGCCTCCTTGATGATTTTCACTTTGCTTGCTCCTCTCCACCTCCCTGATGACTTTCACTTGGGAGTGTCCGTGGACTGAAGTTTTCTAACTCTCACTTTTACACTGTGGTTTGTTCACATCTTCCTGGAAAAAAGAAGTAAAGGAAAAGATAGCTTCTCTCTACTGGCTAGCTCTGAGCAAAGAGAGCAGGTTACAGTATGATGGGAAAAATGACTCCCAATTTGGTAGATGTCACATGTACCAAGTTCATGGTCCTGCAACATTGACAAATGAAGTCACAGATCAACGCAGGATGTTAGGAGAGTTATATTGGAAATAAGGAGGGTGGGGTAGCTCCTGATTTGCAGGAGGGATCCTGAGTCTGTACTCACTGAAGCTCTTTTCTGGGGGTAATTTATGTAGCAAAATCACAACATAGGTGCATTGTGAGTCAAACTTCAATCAACTTACAAGATTATAAGTAGACACTTAGCTAATATTGATGCAAAGGGAAATGAGTCACATAGCAAGAGTATATGGAAGAAGCAAAGGCATTGTTGGAAACGGATGGGTCCAGATGTTCTGGTCACGCACTCATGTAACTGATGCCTATCTGAGCCCAATGGACCAGATATTGTTAATTACAGTATAATCTGAAGTTGTTTATCTCTAGGGAAGCTTGCGGGCATGGCTATTGCAATTCCATTTTGATTCCTGGCTCACTTTAGATTTGCCTCCAGCCGTGATTTTGATGTCTTCATCTTTCATACTGTCTTCGATGACCCAGTCTCCTTCTGACTGCAAGTTAATTTCTATCTAACTTAGATGTCTAAGATGACACACAGCACTAGGGGCTGTTCCTTGGTAGACTCCAGTACTCAGTTCAAGGTTGCTGCCAGGGTCTGGAGAGTGTGAATAAAGACAGAATCAGAATCTTAACTCTGCTGAGGCTGTAAACTGTTTTAGTGTAAAAGAAAATAGATTCCTTGGGTGTGAGGGAGCTCAGATTCCTAGTTCTGCTCTTTATCAAATGTGAAACTTTTCCTTTTCCTCGTGTCTGTGTTTCCAAAACCAGCAATTTATGCTAGAGTAAGAATAGCAGTGATGCATCACACCTTCTGCCATGTGTGTCCCCCACATGCTGGGTATCACAGATTTGTTTCACTTGGGCCTGCATGTGGCCTCGTAGTTCTTAGCAGTTGGCCCTGGACAGGATAAGAGCTGGCTTGGGATATAACCTGTTGGCTTACCCAGAGTTAAATGACCTCCAAGTCCCTCCAGTAAACATTCCAGAAACTTTTTGTTTCTAATTAGCTTAACCTCAGATTGAAACTGAGCTTACACTAATAATTTGCTTTATTAAAATTTCCTTTTCTCCTACAAACAACTGTCTGTATTAGCATCTTCTGTTGCATAGTAAATCACCATAAACAGAACAGCTTGAATAGCCGTTGGTGCCCTTTCATTACCCTACAGTTTTTAAAGTCAGGAGTCCAAATGGTCTGGCCTGGGTCCTCAGAGTCTAAAATCAAGGTATCTGGTGGCTTGGACTCTAAAAGGCACTGGGAGCAAAGGTTTTAAGCTCCTTAGATTGAATTCAGTTTCGTGGAGCTGTAGAATACAGTTATATATCAAATCTTTCCTGTGTTTCAGATTCCTGTCTTTGCCTTCTGCCTTCCTTTTCTATACCCAGCCATAGCAAGTTCTCTACTTCTGGTTATCTATGTAACATTGCATCAGGGCCATCTGGGTTACTACCTTTTCTGAGGTCAATTGTGCCATGTAACATAACATAATCATGAGACTGATTTCTCAGTGTATTGCTGGATTCTGGAGACCAGGGGAGAGCATCTTTGGGAAATTGTTTTAGAAATTTCCTCTATCATTTCCTGATTATAGATATCACAGACCCTAAGAGAAGAGTTGACAGTGATGGAACTGACATGATGAGTTTCTGCTGTATCAGAGATATGGGTCCATTTGTGCAGCAGTCATGCACCTGTTAGTATCATGCACTGAATGCAGTGGAACCTGCCTTCAAGTAATGCACAGCCTAGTGGGGCCAATAGTTTTGTAATGTTATAGGACCTGTATATGACAGAGGTAAGCTTAGACATATTAATGGCAGTGAAGAAATACTTAACAGTTTTACTTGGGGTAGTGTTGGGGAAGTTACTTTTGGGGATATGTTTGCTAAGAAGTCGGTATTTTAGTTGGGTAGAGGAAGTAGCTCTTTCTCTGAATTGCTCTTGGAAGTAAGTACCTTATAGGAAATTTAGGGAAGATAATCCCATTTTTTTGTTGAATCTTCACTTCAGGTAAGTACCTGTGAGCGAGAGGAAGAGAGTGAGGATGGTAGGGTGAGAGAAGGAAGGTGAGAGAATCCTCAGGATGCTGCCTGCCTCAGCTTTTAGTGTCAGCTCGACTCCTCCATCCTGCTGGGCAGTGAGCGCAGAGACGTGTTCTAGCATCAATTCATGTGAAGTTGAGGACAGAATTCAAATTTGCACAAACCACAGAGGTCTTAGGCCCAGAAATGAGAGGTAGGTGATTTTTGAGACAATAGCAACAACTGATAGATTTGACCTCTATCTGTCCCTCAGTTGCTTGAGCCTGAGTTCCTGTTTCCAGCCACCCAAGCCTGCAAGGCCTGCTCTGCTGGGACTTGACAAACACTCTTTATCTGCTAGGTCCACATGCCTTTTGCTCAGACTGAGCATAGCCACGTAGTCAGCCATCCTTGCTCCCCCAATGTCATGCACCCCTTCTCACCTCACCCCACTAAAGCCCCTCTGACTAACTCCCCTACCTTGTCCATAAAAGATACCGCTCAATGAATTTGCTTCTGGATCCCCTTTGGAGTTACCCAGCAGGTCCTGCCCAGAACCCCAAATCCAGCACGATTGTGTTCTTTACAGGTCATCACTATTTACCTAATGGTAACTACTCCAGAGACTTAATCTGGTGGCAAACTACTTCCCTCTAATTCTCTTGGCTCAGTTCTTCTCAGAGTAGCAGCAGTCGGGTGCCAACATTTAGGACTTCACATGTGAGCACGGCAACATTCGAAGAAGATCCTTTGCAGTCTTTTCTTGAGTCTCCCTGGGCTCATGGGTCAATCCTGAGAACACTAGGAAAGCTCACTAAGACCAGAGTCACCCAGAGTCTTCGCCTCTTGCCAGGTGAGGAGCATGAGAACATCACAGCAGAGAGCTGTCGGGATACAGCGCACTTGGAGGACGGATAGGCCTAGGTGTCCATGCATTGACTTTGAGTCCTGAACCTCACCTCAGGGACGCATAGGACTTTGCCTGTGGGCCAGCTCCTGACTGGCTGGGCCAGGACACTGAAGATGGAACTGTAGTATTATGTTCCACCAGTGAATGTATGGAACTGTAGTATTGTGGCACACCAGTGAATGAGGAAGGCCCCTGTGGGGGACGTGGTGGTCCCAGGGATGACTCATGATAATACATGGGGCAAGTGCAATGGGTCAAGGTCTCCAAAAAAACCCATAGCCAGAAACGTGTGGCATGAACGTCAGACATGATTCAAGATTCTGCTGTAGAAAGGCCATCCTGTTAGAGTAAAACATGAATAAATAATGCTCAGATAAAAACACCTTTTCTCTTTAAATGAAGTCTTCCTCCTATTGATGGGAAA
Source organism: Thryonomys swinderianus (assembly GCA_004025085.1). Lineage (NCBI taxonomy): Eukaryota > Metazoa > Chordata > Mammalia > Rodentia > Thryonomyidae > Thryonomys > Thryonomys swinderianus. The sequence continues at coordinate 78,762 of PVIC010001984.1, read as the reverse complement.
AAAAATCAAGTGCAGAGCTTTGCTTCTCCACAATGTGGCTCTGCATCATTGGCTCAGCCTTGCTTTAGAAATGCAGGAATTTATAATTGGTTTTCCAATTGTCACTCAGGCACCTTAATGGCTTTTTACAAATTATTTGTTGTATGAACAGCATTAATGGAAACCGAATGAAAAAGAAATCAAACCCTGCTCTGACCACTGCCACAAATCAAGGTGCTCATATTTATCTATGCTTTGTTCAAGCTTTTACCCACGTGCACACAAAATTTAACCACAGGACAGCTACCATTTGTACAGGCACATTTTCTGTTTATTGTGTAATAGTCGCCATTATGCTTTTTAATGGCTGTGAAGTTTTCAGAGGATTTCTGAAAATTGAAATCTATAACTTGCTTTGATAGAATGATTCCCTCATTCTCTTTTATATCACACTCAAGTTTGGAGTTAGTTTGGGGTTAATTTTTCCTCCCTGTTTTATTTTTTTAAATTTTTTATTTTTTTCTTTTTGAGACAGGGTCTCGCTTTATAGTTCAGGCTGGCCCTGAGCTCACTATGGTGCCCAGGCAAGCCGCTGCAAACTCAGCAATCCTCCTGTCTCTGCCTCCCGAGTGCTGGGATTACAGGCGTGAGCCACCACGTCCGGCATTGTGGTATGCAGTGTTGATTGTTGGTGGGCGTGTCTCCATGCCCAGCATTATATGTGGTTACCGGGGATCAAACTCAGGTCCTTACGCTTGCGAGGCAGGCGCTGGAACCACTGAGCTAACCCTCCGGCCCCTCCCTGTTTTATTTTTGCTGAAGGAGAGTTACTGCTCCACTGTGAGGAAAGGTTTGCTGTCGTGATGGAACAGGAATTGTCTGTCTCCGGAGGCACATCTCTTACCTCTGCAGGGTATTTTTTCTTATAATCTTGCTGTTTTAATTGCACATATATTTTTGACTCTACTATTTAAGAATTACAGCCTAAATATCTCCCAAGTGAAATTTGTAGGTTAGAGACAGACAGTGTGAAGTTTAATTAGGAATTTGTCTTAAAATAGGATGGGGTCCAGGCCCAGTGTAAGGAAGGGAGCCTGAGTCAGTGCAGGAGTAGCAGATGGCGGGTGTAGTTCCCGTTACTTTTCCTTTCTATGGGAGACACCATTAATTCACTTTCATATTCTTCCACATCAAGCTTAGGCATCACCTCAGGATCCTTCTTAATGCTGCCCTTCAGGTGTCCCTGACAATCATAATTAACATGTGACACTGCTATAGCCGGGATCTGGGATGGTCCCCAAAGGACTGTGTGTTAAAGGCTTGTCCCCAGCTTGGCGCTGTTGGAGGTTGTGCATGGAGCCTTTAAGGGGCAGAGCCTCATCGGAGGCTTTGGTTCTTTGGGGTTGGCTTTGAAGAGGTTTGTATCTTCTCTCTTTTCCACTTCTTGGCCACTGTGAGGTATCTTTGCTTCGTCATGTGCTTCCACGGTGAAGGGCTGCTCTGACATAGGTGTAAACTATTTGGGCCAATGAATCATGAACTGAAATTTACAAAACCATAAGGCAGCATGAAACATGCTTGTTCACTTAGGAGCTACAGTAGTGAAAAGCTAAGCCACACAGATATGAGGTCTGTTTACTATCTCATACACTGTGAAAAGGAGATAGGAGTGAAGAGTATCTGTCGCTGCTGCTGGTCCTCTGTGGGACCAGGACTCACAAGAACTGAGTGTGAGGCAACTGAAAGGGGCTCTGCTAGGCTGATCCAGCTCCTCTGGTCTGGATATTCAGTTAGAGGGATGGTGGGTGCTCAGTTTGAAGAGGGGTCCAGTTAGCAACACACAGCATCCCTAGATTAGAGAGTTTTATGGCCAAACTCATCCTCCTGACTCATCCATGGAATGAAGAGAGGGTCTGAGCCTTACTACTGAGGACTTCAGAGAGTGTCCTCGATCTCTGAAGGACACCATGTCCTACAGCAGGCTTGCTCTTTCCTTGTCTTCCTCTTCCCATTGCTCCATGTGTCATCTTTGACCACAGTGCCTCTTAGTCCACATGTTTTTCTCTACCTCAGAGTATGACCAGGGCCTTGTCCCTTCCTGTGTCCATCACCTCCAGCACCACTTTTTCAGGCTTAGTCTAAATTTTCTCTTGGTCTAAACTTGGTTGGCATGGAAGCAGGGTGGGATGCACTGCGGTTCTGTGGGCTGGCAGGTGAGCTATGTGAGCAAGTGCTTTCATTACAGTTTCTTAGTGACTAAGACAACCCAGGGCATTCTCATTATTTGAGGGCCATTGTTTTTGTAAAAATTAAGAAAAACTGAAAGTAGGTTGCAAAATTTTAAAGTCTATATTTTATAAGTGGGTATTTCAACACAAAGGTGTTCCATCGAAATCTATTTTGGAGAATTCCTTCACTGTGTAGCATGGTTTCACTGTTGGACTGTCTAATACTTCATGGTGATGATGTCTCTTCAGTCATTCAGCAAAACTGGGTGAGTCTGTGTGTCATACCCCTGGAGGTGGCATCACTTTGGGATGGGGACTGACACTGTCATTCTTTTTTTTTTTTTGAGACAGGGTCTCGCTTTGTAGTTCAGGCTGGCCCTTAGCTTACTATGTAGCCCAGGCAAGCCTCAAACTCAGCAATCCTCCTGTCTCTGCCTCCTGAGTGCTGGGATTACAGGCATGAGCCACCATGCCCGGCACTGTGGTATGTGGTATTGATTGCTGGTGGGCGTGAGTCTCCACGCCCAGCATTGTATGTGGTTACCAGGATTGAACTCAGGACCTTGTGCTTGCGGGGCAGGCGCTGGAACCACTGAGCTAAATCTCTGGCCCCAACACTGTCATCCTTTTGAGACTCTGTGTCAGGGGTTGGCTAGGACCTGAATTCAGGTCATCACTTCTTGTGAGGATAACATCTGACTCTTTCTTGAAATGCCCAAGATTTAATACTTTATCATCTCAAGAATTAATTTTTTTCTAATGACTAGTCTCAACTTTTGTAAATAATTGACGTTTCATATTAACATCACTTTAGCCCTACTTCTTATGAAGGGTTAATCCTGATCTCCTTTGTAGTCTGCTCTCTGCACAATGTCACCCTTAAATAGTTCTGTATATCTTCAGACTTCCTCCATAAGAGCAGGCGATGCTTCAGTCAGGTGGGGTAGGGTTGTGCTGCAGTAATAAGTAGCACATAAATCTCATTTACTTAAAACAATCAAGCATTCTTTGTACTCAGGCTACATGTTCATGCCAGTCTGCTTAGAGAAATGTCCACATGTCACATCCTGTCAGGCAGCCTTGAGTGCCAAATCCTTTACTTTAGAACTGACTTTGCCCTACTTTTTTATATAACAGTTTTGGGGTGAGATTTCAGAGCCTCTCAAACCTGGGATTCTTTTAACTTAGATTTACACCAAGCCCTGAAGAGCTGAGTCAGTTCCAGCCTATGCTGATGGTACCTCAGTTCCAGGAAGCCCTGATCCCCAGACAAACTCTGTGGACAGCCATATTAAGAAAGCAGTAGAAAATAGGATAGTTTATAGAATGTAAAGAATTCATGTGAAAATTAAAATGAAAAATCCATTCTATTCATTTAAAAAAACTAATTGGCCATGTCCAATTGAAGTCCTTCCCATGACCCCAGACAAGGATATTGTCTCCTGTCAGTGTGACTGTGGGGTCTCCTAGATTATGGAGATTGTGGACCATCCCAGCACATAGCTAACAGCTCACATCCTGAAGGAGGACAAGAGTAACCAGGCACTAGGATGCATCCATGCAGCAAAGAGCAGGGCTTCATAAAGGCTCAGGGAGGGAGGGTGGCAGACCTGAACCTCTGAACAGAACCTCAAGCCAGGAGGACAAGGGAGACCTGTTGAGGGGACTGAGGAGCCAAGCAGAAGCTAACTGCATGGTCTGGCCTTGCACGAAAGTCTTGCATGTGGCTGTGATGACTCAGGCCTCTGATGACATTGGAGCTCCCACAGTTCACACTGTCCCTGGGGCTGGGCGGGGTGAGCTGCTCCAGCTGTGGGTGCAATGAATGAGCGAGGGCCAGCGCCAGGCAGGGTGTGATGAAGGACGTCAGATGTTGGCTTATTTATAGAGGACTAAAAATGACAATCCCTCCCAGATGCAGATATTCACACTCTTCCTAAAGTACCCAAAAAAGCAGCACAACAATCCAGTTTATGCAGGAGTTTCTTCCTAAAGGTCCTAAAATGTATTATCTCATCCATGAGACTCATGGATGAAATCTCTTCTATTTCTGAAGCTTTCTGAGCCCTGCAGAGTAGAAGAGGCAATTTGGAGGGACCTGAACTCAGAAGGAGGAATAGGGCATGAAGGGGAGGCAGGGGGCAGCCAGGGCAGCAGGTGAAATGGCAGACGCTATTGTCTTTGGTGCGTGCACCTGAGCTCTTGTCCAACCTGCCAGTAGATCTCATTTGGATCTGTGGCTCTACTATTAATAATATGGTACTCATAATTCCCAAGTTGGACTCCCCTGCCTTGACATCTGTCTTGAACTCAAGAGCAGTGTATCTAGTTGCCTATTGGGTGTCTGTCTCCATGTGGGTGTCCTTAGGTACCTCAAACACAACGTTTTCAAGTCAGACCAATTAGCTCTCCCTTTTGGACTGTTGATCTTAGTAAACAGGAGAATATTCCATTTAGAATATTCCAACATCCAGGAGTCATTCTCAGTTTCACCTCTCTCTCACCTCACCCCAACTCTGCTGACTCCTATCAATTGTACCTTGAAAACACTCTTATGAATCTCCTATTTCTTCTGCCCCTGCATCCTCTTGGCCTCTCTGACTTTCTCCCTCCCTGTGGGATTCAGTAGCCTCCAAACACAATCTGCTTCTCACTCTGTGCACTGGCCACTCCTAAGAGGGTACTTTGTAAAACACAGGTCTTCTCCACATCACCGTCCTAACAAAAACTTTCACATCTCCTTCCCCTGACCTAGAAAACACCAATGTATTTCCCAGGGGCACCTGGGTCCTCAGGGATTTCTATTCCCAAATGAAATCAGGATGACATCAGAGACTCCACACATACCTACCCCACCAGTGTGGGTCTTTGGGATATGCAGATTCTTAGACTCCAAAGTTCTTGTTTGGAAAGTAATACTTCTAGAGTGCTTTAGGATTTCTCAGGAACAACCACATATACCTTTATTTAAACTTTGAGCATGACAATGGGTATGAAGTTGGTTTTCAGCCCAATTTTAGAGAACAGGAACCAGAGACTAATCTTAAACCGTTCTGGAAAGTTCACAATGTGAGGTTCGACACAGGGTCACATGCGTACTACACATTATCTATGCCCAGATATGACCCTAGCACATATCCCATGAAACCTTCTAGATGCTTTGAAAAGATAGCATAGGATCCTGGGGACACAGGATAGGGTGCACTTTTAGGGCTTGTCCACTTTGTCCTTCAGTCTGGTCATACATTTTCATGCTTCCTGTCATGTGTAAAATGAAATTTTGGGAACTACCCTTTGCTAAGCATATGTGTTTGTGATTTGTGTGACTGGGCCATGAATGCTGAGCTCTGTCTTTACAATGAGATGTAGATTTTCCATTTAAAGTCAAGCTCTTCATTTCTAAATGCTGAATAGGATAGTACTTTTAAAAAGAATTCCAGATGGTTAAATTAGGAGACTAAGAATAAGAAGAGAGCAGCCCAAGCTTACTCCCAGGGACTTTTAATTTGGTTGTGAATGAAATGCATTTTCCTCTATTTTAAGTATGCCTTTTCCCATTTTTTTTTCCTCAAGTCACCTCAAATTATGATAAGAAGCCTTTTGCCTCTTTGTGCCCAGCCATGCCTGACCCTGTCTCCCCAATTTGTTATGCCAATTCAAGACAAAGATACTTTGTGTAGAATAAGACAAGATTGGCAAGACGCTTTTCTATACAGGGTCTTTTGGAGGGAAACTGTCAGGTTGTAGCTGTTGAGATGGAGGGCCTTGGGCTTTCTTGGCAGTGTCCTCCATGGAAGACCTTCGGAGAGTTCCCTAGGTTTAGGTTCTGGTCTGTGGTTGAGCCCAGAGGCAATGCCTGGTGATTTCTTCCAGGGAAGGTGAAATGCTCCCAGTGGTCATTAGAAATCACCCTGTTACCCAAGACTCTAGGGTATCAGGCTTCTGAGCTCTGAGTGTTGGAAACACTGTGGAGAGGGAGATTGGAAGGGAGTTGGAGATTCCTCTCTGTCTATGATTCAAGTCTTCAGATGGTGAATGATTTAGGCATTCCCAAGATTAAGGAAGTGGGCTAGGGACTGGGGAGTTGGCCTCTATCTGAGGTCCATTCTTAAACCAACAGACTGGGTTCTGTCCTGAGTTGTGACCATGAGTCACAGCCAGCCAACTCAGGAACCATATCGTGAGTCCATGAAACCTTTCAGCGAATCCAAACTCTGCCACTGAGGAACTATGACCTCCTGGGACCAGGTGTTACCAGTGGCCCCAGTCTTCCTTGAAATCCTTTGCAAAGCACAACTTGCTCAATGTCCCCTGTGTTCTGCTCCCTGTCCCCTGTGTTCACCCCAGGGAGCTGTCCTCTCTGAACAGCCACATGGCTGGCTTCTCATTCAGCTGTCTACCCTGTCCAGCATGTAGGCACCTGTGTAATCCCCCTGGGCTGGGGCTCATCTGCTAGTCAGTCTGGCCTCCTTCTAAGTACAGGCCATTCACCCCTGCAGCCAGGAAGTTTCCCTGTTGGTTTCAAGCTGTATCCTTTACTCTGACCATTGCTTGCCTCAGGGGATGCCCTGGATGAACATTTATTGAATGAGTGAATAGATGAAAGAAAATAATGTTTGGAAGAATGGAAATCTTTGTTCACAGGATCAAGTGGAGTAGCCAGTCCAGTGTGTGAAGCCAAAATCAATCTCTGGGGTGATTCTAGTAAGCCCTGAGTATGTCACAAGCTAGCAGGCAGGAGAGAGCTGGGCCAGGGTGAGGATGACAGGAATTCCACAAAAGACGCCAAAATCATCCAATGCAATGCAGTGTTCAAATCTACCCAATTGGTCTGTGGTCAAATGCTGAAGGAGATGAACAGAGACTAGACTCAGGAGGGAGATAATAAGATAATAAAATAATGTTGCATTTATTATTTGTTACTTATGTACCAAGCAGTGTTTTAAGTATACTCTGTGTGTTACCTACTTATTATTATTATTAAACTGGGAGAATCTCTGTCCTGTTATCACCCAACTTTGCTGACAAGGAATTGGAGACACGGGAAAAGCCACTTGTCTGAGCACCATTATCAGCCTGACTTCAACCTGGCCCCCTCCAGGGTTTTGGCCCGTTACACCAGCAGTAACTGTTGTCTTGAGTTCTTTCTTCTGCCTCCAAATTCAGGTTCTTAACCTTCTCCAGCACCTGTGCTTTCTTTGGAGGAGTTGTTGGGTTTGGCACAATCAGTGGAAATAACTACCACTGACTGGTCTTGGAGACAGCTGCACTGAAACTGCTCTCAGTGTGCATGTCCCCAGGCCTGTTAGCATTTCCTGTCACAGTTACTTTCAAAGCTCTCCTGATTCACAGGGCCTCAGACCTGCATCCCTCAGAGCCCTCTCTCCCTCATTTTTCATGGTGCGAGTGGGAAAGTGAGTTGAGAGGACCTTGGGTGTCTCCAAGTGCCCCTTTAAGTACTGAGGGGCAGCAGACCATGGAGACTAAGTCCAGCCCCGCCCCATCACTGGCTACGTGTGTGACTTTGGACAAATCACTTCACCCTTCTTAGCTTCAATTTCCTGTAATGTAGCAATAGTTTATCTCAGACATTATACACGTGCCAAGTGCAAGGGTCAACACTCAGCATAAACAACCTTAATGGCCTGGAATTTTGCTCCTCTCACCTCCCAACATCCTTGGCACAATTGATGTCACCTCATGGTCACAATGTGACCAATGCAGGGCATGCCATGGAGACTGATGGAAAGAACAGATGGACAACACGCACACTAAAAGGCTTTTGGGTGTGTGTTTGGGATTCAGATTCCATGTGACAAGCTGTGTTTTATTTTCTGTATCTGTTGACCCTATGGCACATGCATCAACACTGAAAATTGCCTGTGTAGGACAGCGTCTGTCTCCTTGTCCTTGCTGTATGCTGTGTGGTCCTTATGCCAGGACATCTTGCTAAGGCCAAGATCGAAGCGAGACTCTTGGCCTTGTGATGAACATAGCCATGGGACTGGCCAGTGACCCAGGAACGGAAGCGAATGGCTGGAACATTTAAGTCCTTACCTGAGATTTTGTAGGATTCTTGTATGGAGACTCCAGCAGCATGAGTCCTTAGGTGTGTAACAGGCAGAATGCTCCTGCGAACCTGCAAAGGACGGGAGAAGAAGCAACACCTTTGGCCAGGTGGTGGTTGACCGTCTTCCATTTCTCATGTAGGTTTTATTGGAATAGTGGCACTGTGCCTTTACAATTGATGTATGCTTCTTTCTCCCTGCAGTAGCAAAGCTGCATCATTATAACACAGGTCATGTGGCTCCCAAATCCTAAAATACTTATCACATGTCCCTTTATAGAAAAGGTATCCATGTCTATTTTTAGCCTCTGGACCTTAGTGGTCAGCAGTACCGCAGTGTGACCAGCCTCTCCAGACTGCTTCACTTATGTTTAGAGCTGGTGACTTAATATGTAGAAAAGTAGGGTGATTATTTTCATTACATTTACCACTGGAATAACTGTGTATCATTTGTTTACCAGCCATAGTTTTCTTGTGTCTGTTTGTGTCCTTGGCCACTTCATCATTAGGATTTAGTGACCTCATGGATTTGATTTGGTTCTCAAAGGAGAGGATGTTAAACTTTTGTATTGCACATTTGATTTGTTCTATCAAGTCTTGATAATATTTTCCTGTATAGATTGGTGTCATTTTTCTGTTGCATTGATTATCTTATATGTTCTCTCAAAAAATGCTTTTGCTATAGTGCTGGTTGAAAAAGCAAAGTATAAAGTTTATATATAATATGCACAGTAAAATAAACTCATAGGAATAATATAAAGTGCTATTCATTACAGTGTTTATCTGAAACTTTTTTATAATTTTCTTCATCTTCCCATTTTCCAGTCACTTTCAAGATCTTCTCATATCCACGATAATGGAAAACTAATTTGTTTTACCTGAAAATCTAAAATGGAGTCTCAGTCATCTAATTTCTTTGTTACACGTTCTGCTATCTTGAGAGGTCCTGCTGTGGTTCTAAAGCACTTTCCTGCTTTTTAATTTCTAAGAGATTCATTTGGTGGCATGCACAGCTATTACCTGTCCACAGCTGCAGCCTGTCACCTCCTTGTCTCCTCTGAGAGTGTGTCTGCCCTTTGCTGGCTCATGTTGATGTGGGCAGGCACTCTGGCTTGAAGGAAGCAGCTCAGGTGGCTTTTTGGATTTGAACCCCAGTCTGGTGTGTCCTCTTTTGACCTGCAGGATTGCAGGCATCTAACTGCTGACCTAGATCAACAGCTCTCAGAAGTCCAACCTGCCTTCTTTCCAGAGCTTTGCAGCTTCTCAGAGGTATTTCTCTTCTCCCTCCCCTTCCCACATTCCCCTCCCAGTTTCTCTGCTCTTCTTCAAGCCTTAATCATCTTGCTGCTGGATCTGGTGGGTCCCCTTTCTCCTCTTAGAGCCTTCAGGGGTTTTACATGGAATACTAAGGTGAACTCCAGCTCTTGGCTGAAGATCTTGGTGGTCAATTTTGTTATCCTGATTCATATTTCATCTTCCTGGTCACCTTCTAGAGAGTAAGAGCCAATAATGTTAAGGGCTTCTCTTTACTGAAAGCTTTTTATGTGCGAGGCACCATGCTAAGCACTTCATACACATGAGCAAGTGCCTTCTCAGAGCTCAGTGAGGATGATATTACTGTCTGCATTTTACAGCCAAGGAAATGGCAGCACAGGGAGCTGAAGTGAGTTGTTTGAGGCCTCATGGCTAGTACTGGGTGTATAACCCAGTATACATCACATCTGCTGCATCTGATGCTAGAGTCTACACCCTCAGCCACTGGCCATGTTTGTTCTTTCTTCTTCTTTTTTTTTTTTCCCTTTTGAGACAGGGTCTCGCTTTGTACTTCAGGCTGGCTCTGAGCTCACTATGTAGTCCAGGCAAGCCTCGAACTCAGCAATCCTCCTGTCTCTGCCTCCTGAGTGCTGGGATTACAGGCGTGAGCCACCACTCCCGGCTCTGTGGTATGTGGTATTGATTGCTGGTGGGCATGAGTCTCCACGCCCAGCATTGTATGTGGTTACTGGGGATTGAACCCAGGACATTGCGCTTGCGAGGCAGGCACCGGAACCACTGAGCTAACCCTCCGGCCCTTGTTCTTTCTTCTTGATCTGTCTGCCTACCTTTGTATTGGTGATTTATACATGAGAGGTCTTCAATGTTATAATTTATCTCAGTAGGTGATGGGTTATTACTCTAGATTTTTTTGTGGCCTGGTGGTCTGGTCAGTTCTGTATTATTAGCCTGTACCTTAGAACACTCATGTAACATCACTGTCCACAGCAAAGCTGGGGAGTCCAAGGTGACCTCACTCACCTGCAGTCACACCAGCAAAGTGGTTGGGATGTCCCTCCCTTATTGTGGGCTCTCATCCTCCATTCAGCAGGCTAACGTGGTTTCTCACTGCATTGATTTCAAGGATCCAACAGCAAAATCAGATCCTGCAAGTTCTCCTGAGCAAGGTTCTGGAACATAGTTGTACAGTGTCACCTCTGCCAGAGTCTTGAATCCGACAGCTCATAGGGCCAGCCTGGCTCAGGGGCAGGCATGTCCTATTGCAGAGGGCTGGAGACAGGGAAGGGATTGTCAAGAGTCATCTCTTGTTCCTGTTAACCATTTGTAGATTTCCCTTCTCACTACTTTCCCTGATCCCATCCCAGTGAAGACAGTATTGTCTCTGTCATTCCAATCTCACCCATTCTCTGTCTTAACAGATGACTGGTTGTTTATTGTCTCAGTCTCTGCTGTTGCTGATTTAGAGTTAGAAGAATGGAGAGAGACAGAGACAGAGACAGACAGAGAAACAGAGACAGACAGAGAAGGAGACAAAGAGGAAGACAGAGACACAGAGACAGAGAAAGACAGAAAAGTCATTTCTGGAAATGGGCACGAAAAAGGGGCAGGGTCTTTCTCAGTGGCGGTAATGGGTTTCACTGCTTTCTGGGTGGAAATAGACAGGAAAGGGTGGAGGAGAGGTTCTAGAACTAGAGCATAGAAAGGAAAAGAAAGAGTATTTAAAGAGATTTAAGATGCAATAAAAATTATTTTAAAATTTCTTGTGCCAGCTGGTTGTATTTCTTTGAGTGTGACTTTGTCTACAGTGTGATCAGGTCACACTGGATCTTGGGATTTATTTGAGTAAATACACAGCATGAGTCTTCAGTACATATGGCATAGTGACACTCAGTAAACAGTGTGTGCCCTGAAGGCCTTCCTTACTCCTGGCAGCAGCCTCCCTATTCCCAAGGCCAACTATGGGGTCTACTTTCAGGAGCTAGGCATCTCCTGCTCACGTTGGTTCTCCCACCCCCACGGTGCAGTAGCCCTTTGCAAGATCCAGAGTAAGAAACTGGGGCATTGCTGCTAGACATAAAATTCAGGCATGGCACAGAAAGTAATTCCATTTTCTCCTTTCTCCATGCATCATTTAAGACCATAGATCCTGAGAAAACTGTCAAAAATGTAAGCAGCACTGGCAGAGAGAAAAATTCACTGGCATAGATTTCTAGGACTGCAGGTCGTTTTCCCATCATCATGGATACCTGAATTTCCAAAGACCGTGGACTCCTATTTCTCTGCATTCTTTTGAAAAGGAGTCTCTTTCATTTTTTCTACTTTGATAGTGATGTTTCTAGTTATTTGGGGGCATAAAAGATGTACTTTAAAAATTTCCCTCAGGTGACAATTTTCCCTTATTAGGAAATGAACATTTGTAATAGGAGTTTTTAGTGTTACCTATATTCTTTTCTCTTTATTGCTTTCCTGATGGAGCTCTTTGGTCTCTTATTTAGACTTTCAACAATAATGTAAACCCCAAGAAGTTGGGGGCTTTGCTAGTTTTACCACTGAGAAAAGTACCTGGCACAAATAATATTTGTTGAATGAATGAAAGCAAATAAATTTTCCTTCTGATTTATTAAACATGCAGCCTATTGCTACCATGAAATATCAAAACATCATCACATACCTAAGTTCATCTCTAGAACTTCAAAAACTTAGAAAACAGAAATAAGAGTTAAACATTCAGGTTCTTAATGAAGCACAGCAAAAAGTACAAAATTATCTTCAAGGCTAATTTAGAAAGACTGCATCTGACACTAATGACTGTATTGGCAGACTGAAAAAAGGAGTCTGTCAGTTGGAGGAGAAGGTGGTTAGTCACAGGAGTAGTAATTCAAAGATAGCAGGGGAGGGGTATTCTACTCAGGACCAGGCTGGGAAGCTCTGGCTGTTGGGCTTGAGTGCTGCACCCACCAAGGGCCCTGTGGGGAGGAATAGTCTCAGCCCACCCTGACTCTGTGCCCTAACTCTTCTTGGATCTCAGCTGTTGCTCCCAGAGCTGCCTTCCATGGTGATCCTCTGACTGCTAAGCCTGCTTTCTGAGAGTAAGACCACTAGTCACAGATACTAGAGGCCTCTGAAGCCACCATGGTTCTACTTGTTGCATTGTCAGCTCTTCAGAATCATATTGTCATCCATCTTTTTCTTTGTTTTGGCTAACAAGAGTCCAGCCTCAAGAGTGAGACCAGTCTCGACAAACTTTGATTATGAGTTTGAGTCTGCGCAGTGTGAGTTGGACTTCCATTCAGGTTGGTGTCCATCACAGATGCCCCTGTGAAGGCTCCAGAGACATAGCCATTGCCCTTAACACCATTGAGACTTTACCATGAGGTACTGCCTTTTTGATTCAAGCATCATTTGGAAAAACAAAGAGTCTTTCTGACAGGTGTATAGTGTGACATTTGCAGATCAGTGACAGCACACCCCCACCAGAGTAGGTCACCACTGCTCCAATCACTGCTCTCTTCTTTGGGAATGACCTTCAAGGCTGAGTGTGGTGACACACCCCAAGATTTCATTTAGGTTCAGTGACTGAGTTGGTACAAACTCTGGGGCAGGTGAAGTGCTAGTTCCTGAGGGCCATGGGATCAGCCAGGATTTCCTCAAGACAGCACCCAGTTCGCTTATCCACTCACTCACCCTCCTTAGCTCCAAGTCATATTTATTGTTTCCACATGTTGAATCCGTAACCAAAGATCAAAATTTTCCACCTTCAAAACATTTTAATGAATCTCTCTCAGTCTTAAAAGGTAATTTCTTTCTAATAAATTTATTTTTCCACAGTGGCAGCATCATTAAAAAAGTTTTATAGCTTGTCTTCATGTAGTAAGAACTTTTAAGGGACATAATAATTCAAATATATTACTCCTAGGATCTTTGTTGAAGGCAAGGTTTTCCTCAAAAACTTTTTTGTATATTCATTCTTAACTGAATTGCAGGACAGTTGTACTAAGAATGCTAGCATTTTCCATTCTTAACCATATTCTTATTTTGCTTACACATGTGAAAAGAGCTTGTTTTATATTCTTAGATTCCCTTTAATATTCAAAAACCATCTTAAAATTTCTGAAAGGTGAACACAGAAACAATACTTTTAAGGAGAACTTATTCATGGTTCTCAACTCTGGCTATGCATTAAAATCACCTAGAGTTGTGCTCGCTTCGGCAGCACATATACTAAAATCACCTAGAGACATTTTAAAAAATACCTGTCTAGCTCCTACCACAGAACAATAAAGTAAAAATCTTGGGAGATGGCTCATTTCATTCCAGTGGGCTGCCATGGACATGAAGCCCTGAATTATAAAACTTTCATAAAAACTTTAATTATCTGTTCTGGCACCAAAGAGGTAATCAGAAAGCTCTAAAAACTCAGTTGTCACTCGTTCTTTTGACAAATTTTGATTAGTTTTCTGAAACTGATAAATCAAAATTATTTGTGTGTACATATTTGTGTACATGATGACTTTTTTTCTTGTTTTGGAGCTCGGGGTTCAACCTAGGCCTTATGCATGCTAAGCAGGTGCTGTATCACTAAGCTACACCCCAGGCCATACTGTGATTTTGAAATCATGTATACATTATGGGTCATTTAAATCAAGCTAATTAGCATATGCAGTATATCACATACTTAACATTTATCTATAGTGAGAATATGTAAATCTACTCTCTGAATAATTTTCTTTCTTTCATTTAAATTGAATAATTACATAAAACTGGGAAGTAAAGGCAGCAGCAAATACAGAAATTAGTGTATTAGTAAGGGGGTGGGATGGGCAGGGCGAGGAGCTGGCTGCAGGTAGAGGTTAGGAGGTGGCATTGTCTGTGGAGCCCAGCTCTAAATGGGTAGAGAAGGTCTTCCAGGTTCTGGATCTTGCTGGTTGGGTGAGGGAGCTTCAGGTGGAGCTGGCACAAGCTCTGCACCTAGGACTTGAGCATGGGCTGCTAGCCCTGCAGTATTACTTTCTGCGTCAGTGGGCTTGGAGAGCTATGGCTGCGTCAGAGACAGTGAGCTGGGGGTTGACTTCAGTGTACATGTCCAGCCAAAAGCCAAGGAGGAGGGAGATGCCCTTCTTCCCATCATCAGGGCCTGTTGGGGGAGGTGTACACCTCCAAGGAGCTCAGACAGAGCTAGCGCAGAAGGGTTGACTATCCGCTAAGGCTGACCCTGGGGGCTCCCTGAGGGTGTGTGGCTTGACTACCTGCATGGAGCATACTGGCCAGACTTCTGCAAAGCTCTTGGCTGAGTGCTTTTCAATAGGCCAAGGCAGTAGTGTCCTGGGCGTCCTGGCATCCTGAGGTGCTTGATGGATGGACTGGAGAGGGCCTCCCTGGGCTCCTTAGTGATTTTGCTCCCATGGAGGTCAGACCTTGGGAAACTTCTGTTGGGTTTTTGGTGTGACTGGCTGCCTCACTGCTAGCCCTGGGGAGACCTCCCCTGGGTTCCTTGGGGTCTATGGGAGCTTCATGGCCAGGCCTGGGAACATTTCCCCTGGGAAAGACCTCCCCTGGGCTCCTTGGTGTCTTTGGGTGCCTTGTGGCCAGTGGGAAGATTTCTCTTGGGCTTCTTGATGTCTATGCGCTTGTTCCTGGTGGCCAAGTCTGGGAAGACCTTCCTAGATTACTTTGTATCCATGGGTACCTGGTAGCTGGGCCCGGTGAGACCTGCCCTGGGCCCCTTAATGTCTTTTTGTCCTTGGTTTCTGGGCTTGCAAGACTTCCCATAGATATCTGAGTTGTTCTAGGTAACTGGTTGCCAGCCTGAGGTGACCTGCTCTGGACCCTCGTTAGCTCTGGACCTTTGGAAGCCTTCCCTGGGTTCCTTGCGGGTATTTTGGTGCTTGATGGCTGGGCCTAGGGAGACCTTCCTAGGCTTCTTGAGTGGTTCTGGGCTCCCAGTATGTGGTTGTGCCTGGGGAGACCTGTCCTGGGCTGTCCTTGACACCTGGGTGGCATCTAGATGGAGTCGGGCATCTTTTTAGTCAGTCAAAGATGCTTTTTCCCACCAGGCATGGTGGCTCACGCCTGTAATCCCAGCACTTGGGAGGCAGAAACAGGAGGATTGTTGAGTTTGAGGCTTGCCTGGGGTACATAATGAGCTGAGGGCCAGCCTGAACTACAAAGCGAGACCCTATCTCAACAAAACAAAACAAAACAAAACAAAACAAAACAAAACAAAACAAAACAAAACAAAAAAAATGCTTTTTCCCTACCTGAGGTTCTGAGGCTGTGGCCTTGTGAAGTGAGAAAGCAGCTTAGTATGTTTGTTGTTGACCTTCTTCAGCCACATGAATTTAGGAGCTGGCTGTCACTACACTGTGAGGCCTATTATCAAGGATTCCAAGTTCTCTGGACCTGTGATTGAGGAAGTGGGGTTGTGTTTTGAAGTCCACAACCTGAGCACCCACCTCTGATAAAAAGACTATGACCCACACACACAGGTAAGAGTGGGTATGGTAGGAGATAACGCTGGAGAGAGATGTTGTGACAAGATAATGTGGTGTCATAAGCCATAAGAACCTTATGTCATAAGCTATAAGAAATTTACTAGAAGACTAACAAAGAACTAGTGATAGTGTCAGTAAAGAAATAAAATGATCAGATTTATTATTTTAAAAATTATCTGGACAGCAATGTCAGCTTAGATAGAATAGAGACTGTGGTCAGGAGACCAGTTAGAAGGCCATAGGAATCTGGGTGTGTTGTGATGAATCCCAGCTAGGGAATGGCCGGGCCTCCAGGGAATGGGCTTGAAGGTGTAGGCAGGAGCAGGATGACTTAACTATAATGGAGGTGGAAATGGGATGACACTGACTTTTAGCTGGGCCATCCTGTACTTAACAGTTTGCAGGTGGTGAGATAGAACTGGTGGTTAGGAAGTTAGATGTTCAGGTCTGCTGGCCGAGGGTTGGATTATGGTTTGGGAAGACAAGAGAATACAGATGTTCACTGGAGCACTTAGGAAATTCATATAAAGGAAATGTGAGGGTCTAGACTGGAATCTTGATGCTACTAACATGTAAAGTATGGGCAGAGGAGAGGGTCAGGAAGAAGACTGGGAAGAACTTGGCAGAGTGGTTGGAGAAGGAGCAAGAGTCATGAAACCCATGTGAAAAGGATATTTTAAGAAGGAGGAAGTAGTCAGAGATGCTGGATTTCCAGGAGATTAGTTAGGCAGGGAATGGGGGGGTGCATTGTGACTAGCACATAGAGGTTCTCATTGATTTGGTAAAGTAGGTCCACAGGCAAGGGCAGCCAGGATATAGTCAAGTGAGATTTTGAGGGAGGAGAGGAAGGAAAGAGAGCAAGAAGTTTTAAGGGGTTGAAAGGAAGAGGGCACAATTGGGGTTATGAGGACCTGAGGGAGGACTTGGTGATTATGTATATGGGGAGGGCATTAGGATGAAGTAGAGTCAGATCTGATATAAAGGAGAGGAAAAGACTGTTGATGGTGAGATCTCAGGCTGGGCAGAACCATGGAGCTAGGCCAAGGGTATGAACCTAGCCCAGGTGTGGCCATCAGTGGGTTCAACATAGGAAATGTAGGAAAGATGAGCTTTATTTTCTCTGATGTAAGAGGTGAGG
This sequence comes from Thryonomys swinderianus, assembly GCA_004025085.1. Lineage (NCBI taxonomy): Eukaryota > Metazoa > Chordata > Mammalia > Rodentia > Thryonomyidae > Thryonomys > Thryonomys swinderianus. Next base: position 61,584 of record PVIC010001984.1, on the reverse strand, counting down.
TACAGTTAATTGTCAAAGAAGGTGACAGGAGGGTTGAGAGAGAACAAGGTTTGAAATAACCCCGGTGGAGAAAAAAGACACAGGGAGAAACAATTTGCCTTTCAACAACTTCCCCATTTTTTTACTCTTTGTGTTTTTGAGCCTATAAACACAAATAAAAGGAATTGAATTCTCTTCACTGTTTCCAAGAAATAATATATATCCTTTACATCTACTTCTGGAAAGCTGTTCGTGGAAGTCAAGGTCCAGCAGAGAGCACTGTAGTATGTCCTGTGATGACAAATATTCTTGCACAATAGGTCATTTTGTCACCTGAAAATTTTGGGTTATAAGAACAAGACTATCTTTGGGGACACTTGAATTCTATGAAAAAAGGGAGACCAGACCTTCTGTATTGACCAAGGCACCTACTGAGTACCAGGAGTTCTGATCCTTAGCACAGCTCTCTAGAAAATGTTGCTACCATCTCCTTGATAGATGAGAAAGTGGAGACTCCAGACAAGCTGTAAAGGTGTAGAGCCTTGATCTGAACTAAGCTGAAAATGTTCCTGTCAGATATATTCATTCAGTGCATTTATTATGGGGAAATTCCCCAGTTTCTCTCCATGTCTTTCCTGTCCTATGAACTGGATTTTTCCTGTGTGTTTGATGAGCCATTTTGTGTTTATATATTTCTCAACAGTTGATTAAGCATGGGACAGATTTTAAAGTGTTGATGTAAGCTCTTTTTGAGTTTTAAAAGATTTTCTTGGGAAATATTTTCTCACAAAGAAAACACAGACTATTGAAAAGTGATGTTGGGACAATTGGCTATCCATATGGAAGATGATAAAATCAGACATCTAAATGACACCATACATCAAATGAATTCCAGAAGAACTCAAGTGCTTGGTAAATAAAATCCAACTGTAAGAGTTACAGAAGAAAATGAAGAAGGATTCTTTGCAATCTAGAGACAGAGAAGCCTTCCCGCACAAGACAGCAACTCTGAAGCTGTGAAGGGAAAGATTGATAGCCTTGATTGCATGTAGAAAGATGCTAATTGTGGCCTTGTTCATGACGGTGAAAAATTAGAGAAAGCCTAAAGGTTCTCTGGGTGGAAACTGATAGGATACATTACTAAATATTCACAACATGATGGAGGGAAGAAAGTGGCCAGAAGCCTGTGAACTACCGGGGATTTGGAGTTATCTTACCACTTTGAGGGGATTAACTCTTTTCCTCAGTTTCCTCATCTATAAAATAGATGTAATAATTTTACCTACCAGTGAAGGTTATTATGAGGATTATTAATATAAAGTGCTTTGAATCCTTTACATAATGCCTGCTTTGCTAAGTGTTAGCTTTTGTAATATAGTTTTTCAGGAATGAAGCAAGTTAGGGTTCAGTGTTCAGTACACTCTCAGACATGTTATTAAGAAAAGAGATGTTGGACTTATACGTGGAACACAATTACATTTAAATGACAAATATTTATATTTACATATGTACATATGGAAACAGTAGAGTAAGGAACTGTGGAATAGGAAGACCTGCTACACTGTGAGGGTCTGTTATCTCTGGAGGGGAGTGAGGGTGTTTGGTAGGGAATATTTCCTTTTCCTACTCTAATTCTAAACTCAAAGAGAAAGAGGAGACACACTGTATTATATTAGAGAAAGAAAAAGGCAGGAGGGCCAAGGAGCATCGTTACTGTCCTCTCCTGTCACTGTGGGACAGACCCACTGTGTGCAGGTGTAAGTGGAGCCCCAGGATGGAAGCCCTGCCCTGGGAACCATGTCCTGCCTCTCAGCCCAACAGGCTACTTGAAGATAGGTGCAGAGCTGACGACAGGAGAAGAATCTATTCTCAGTCAAGTCACACTGGGGAAAACAGTGACTCCCCAGGGAGTAACCACAGTGCTGGGGTAACGTGGTGAGGGTCAGGCTCACACAGCTGATGAGCTGGGTCAGGCCTGGTTTGGGTAATCATCACCTCAGGATGGTCAGGCAGGGCCTTGTCTTTGGTAAGAAAGTCACCATTTTCTTCAGGGTGGGTTTGATTCTTATCCCCAGGCATATGTCCATTAGAGCCGATATCCCTGGAATCCAAAGTGGCATAGGAGAGCCTGAGTCAGAGGCAGGAGCACTGGAGGAGGGAGGAGATGCCAGCGTCATCTGTGCACCAGCATGGCAGGCCCCAAGGGAAGGGTCAGGGGAAGCAGCACTCGGCTCCTCCCAACACACACATCCTAGTCCTGGAAGTAAACACCAGTGCCCAAAACCCGGAGAGAAGAAGGAAACGATAGAATTGGAAAGTAGAAAACATGAAGTCCAAACCAACTTAGTGATGAACACGAAATCATCTCTGCACAGCTGATCTGGCACCCAGCCGTGTAAATGGAGTATTGCATTTCATTGTGAATCCATTCTCTTCTTCATCAGAGCATTAACATTTTCCTTAAAACGTCTTTCCAGGTTTGTGCAGGCCTTAAACAAGAGGAAGAGGTTTCTCATCAATCTCTGGGCACATGAGAGGACAACTCAGAGATAAGTGTGTATTTTCTTGGTCACTCTGATTTATCACCTTGGTTTGTCTTTTTCTTCATTTTCATTAAAAGACCGTGTTTAAAAAGAAAAGCCCATTTGGTGGAACAATCCAAGGACTGAACCCAGAAAGCCTAAGTATTTGTCCCATTTCTAATAGGTAATTGAATGTCCTCCAGGTACTTGCTTGGCTATTAAGAGCATGATTAGATGAGCTTCTATCTGATAACTTCTAAGATCTTCTATTTTACAAATTCCAGCATTTGTTATACATTTTATTCTGAAACAAACGAGACAGATCACTTTAGAATGACCAAACTGAGAAGGCATCTGCTTTTTACTAGGTTGAAGAGTGTGGCCTCAGAGGAGGAGGTGGTTACTTAGTCATTTTCTCCATGATTGAGTCTCAGAATAGTCTGCTCAGTTCCAGGCATGATGCTTTAAAAGTGACTTTGAAAATGAAAATACTGTGCTCAGGGATGGAAAGTTGAAACCTGAGCCTGTGCTGCATGTGAGTATGGAAGCTAAACACACCACACACGTGGTGGGGAGATGCCACGCAATATCATCAGAAAAATGACAGAGTTGTTGATCCCCAGGGCCCTGGGAGAAGCAAATATGCAACTACTTTATGGAGAAGCTTGTCACTATAGTTCCCTAGTAGTTGACTTCACAATTAAAACATCAAAAAATGCGTAAGAAAATTAGCTACCACAAAGATTCAGCAGTGAAGAGCAGGGCAAACACCCTTATAAATAGAGATACTGGTGCTATGTGAAAAGCCATGACACAATAAATATGTTTAAAATAATTAGGAAATAAATACAGAAACTTGAAATATGGAAAGGAGAGGATACTGTAAAGTATTTTTATAAAACTGTAACCTCCAGAGTCAAAAGCTTAGCTGATGGATGAGACAGATTGGTCACAGTGGACAGAGAATTAGTGACCGGGGACATAATGTGTGGGGAGAGAGCTTGTTGTGCAGCACAGGGAAATGAAAAGATAGGAAATGTGAGGGAGAAGGTAAGAGAAAGAAAAGATGGGAAATTTGTTCCGTGTCCATCTAGTGGAAATTCTAAAAGAGAGACTGAGGTAAACAGGAGCAGTAATGTCAGAGAGATAGTGGCTGGAAATGTTCACTGAAGAAAATAGTTCTCATATGGAAATATTTTCACAAGACCTGACTAAAATAAAATTATACAAATCCACATTTGAAGAAGGGAATTGTTCACAAATAAAAAGAAGATCTCACAAATTATCCATGTACAGGTTTTGGTGTGAACATACATTTTCATTTATTGAAGAAATATGCCCAGGATTGGAATTGCTGAATCACATAGAAGGTGCATTCTTAATTTTATAAACAAACAAAACCATTTTCCAGAGTGATCACACCATTTGCAAACCCATCACCCACGCTCAAGTGTCTCATTTACTCTGCTTCCTCACCAGCACTTTGAATTTAGTGACTTTTTAACTTTAGTCATTTTAATAGGGGTGATACAAAAATTTCTTCATGTCTTTAATTTTTATTTCCCAAATATCTGAGTGTTCAACTCTAAGTTAAAATCTCATAGTGTAAAATCCACTTTTTAAAAATATAAGTTCAGTGGATTTCTGGGTGGAATATATTCACAATTTACAGCAATCCCTAGTACTTAATTTGAGAACATTTTGTCAATTTCCTTCTCAGCCCAGTCCTTGGCATCCACCGGTCTACTTTCTGTTACTGTGCATTATTTGTTTCAAATATGTTTTTAAAGCGAATTACACAATGAGTATGTGACCTAACACCAGTCTGGCTCATTTTGCATAATATATTGCAAAGTTCACCCGTGTTGTGGCATGAATCAGCACTTCATCCTTTTCTGTGTCTGAAATATATCACATCGTATGAATAGGTCACTTCCTGTTTGTATTTGATAAGCATTTGGGCTGTTGCCACTTCTTGTGCACTGTGAACAGCTCTACTATGAGCAGTTGTGTGCAATATATGTGTTTTATAAATGTACATCTAAGAGTGGAATTACTGGTCATCTGGTAAGTGGAGTTTAACTCATTGGAGAAGTTCAGGATGCACTATTTTACATTCCTTGGTAATATGAGTTTCTCAGTTTCTCCAAAACCTCACCAAATCTTGCCATACTTCCCCCATTCTAATGGGTGTGACATGTAATCTTATGGTGGATTTGATTTATATTTCCCTAATGTCTAATGTTATAAATATTTTTAATGTGTTCATTAGCCATAGTATATTATTATCTTTGGAAACAATGTCATTCTGACTTGTGCCCATTTCTTAATTGGGTTATCTTTTTATTATTGAATATGTAGATTCATTACATATTCTAAAAGGGACTTATCCAATCTTATTTACAAATATTTTATCTCATTCCATAAGTTGAATATCACTTTCTTGATGGTATTCTCTCAAACACAAAGATTTTTACATAGTCAAATTTGTTTTTACTTATTTTATTCCTACTTTTTGGTGTTATAAGAATGCTTTGCCAAATCTGAAGTCACAAAGATTTATTCCTACAACTTCAGTTTCTCATACCAGATACAAAGCTGTGACCTATTTATTTCACTTATGACTATGTCCTGAAGGTATGTCCATTTGAGTATAAATGACTCAACCTCATCATTCTTTATGGCAGAGTAATACTCCATTTATATATATAAAAAACCCACATCTTCTTTATCCAGTCTAGAGTTGATGGGCATATGGGTTGTTTCTAAGATTTATCTGAGCTGCTATAAACATTGGTGCGCATATGTCACTGTGATAAGAATCTAGTAATTATTTTGTGTATATCCCCAGCAGGGGAATATCAGGGTCAAATGGGACCTCTAATCCTAGTATTTTTTTAGGAATCTCCACAGTGATCTCCATAATGATTGTACCAGTCTACATTCCTACCAACAGTGGAGAAGGTCCCTTTTTCTTTGCAACCTTGCCAGTATTTGTTGCTGGCTAATTTCAAAATAGCAGCTATTCTTTATGGAGTGAGATGATATCTCAGTGTTGTTTTCATCTGTATCTCTCAAATGGCCAGTGATGTTGAGTATTTCTTCATAAACTTCTTAGCTGCTTTTACTTCTTCCTCTGAAAAGTGTCTGTTCATTTCAGATGCCCATTTTTGAATTGGGTCTTTAAATTGGGGGGGCTGATTTTTAAAAGCTCTTTATATATTCTAGATAGTAGCCTTTTGTCTGAGGAACAGCTGGCAAAGATTTTTTTCCCATATTGTTTGCTGCCTTTTTGCTTTGCTGCTGATTTCTTTTGCTGTGCAGAAGCTTTTTAATAAGATGAGATCCCATTTGTTGCTCATCTCCCTTTGTAGTTCAGGGTGGCCCTGACCTCACTATGTAGTCCAGGCAAGCCTTGAACTCAGCAATCCTCTTGCTTCTGCCTCTCCAGTGCTGGCATTATAGGAGTGAGCCACCATGTCTGGCATTGTGGTATGTGGTACTGATTGCTGGTGGGCATGTGTCACCATGCTCAGTATTGTATACAGTTACCGGGGATCAAACCAGGGAACTTGCGCTTGCTAGGCAGGTGCATGAACCACTGAGCTAAATCTCCAGCTCCTCATTTGTGCTTAACTACTCTTCTTTTTATAGACATAAGCTTGAGAAATTATGTTCATATAAATAAAGACACAGAAATGAAACTTTACTATGTCACTGTCACGAGTCTTTGAGTGGCTTTTGAGTTATTTACCAAAAGTCATAGTGATTTATTAAAATTAATATTTAATTTTGTTAAAAGTAGAGAATTAGAATTCACCTGACTTGGAAAAGGCTTTGTTTCCACTCATCAGAGAGCTACTCAATTTTTCATTTATTAGGAAGTTTAATGGAAATATCTTTTACAATGTTATCAATTATGTATTAATGATCTCAGATATTCTTTCACTTAGAGGCTCCTTATTTTACCAGACATATTTTTAAAACTTTTGGGAAAATCAACATACTGATATTTTTAATATAGTACTTTTTGTTATCATGTATTTTGAACATTTTTCAATAAAACCATGGAAAAATATGTTTGGTTTATTGAATATATATAAGATACCTGCTACATATCTAGTTGGCAAACTCAGTCCTACTTTTAAAATAAATTAGCCAAATTATACTTTCTTTTAAGATAAAAATCTAACATTGTTCCTTCAGTTCAACCAAACATGCTAATAAGCATTTCAAGCACTGTTATAAATGCCACTAGAAAAAAATTATGGAATCTATGGTATAGGAAAGATAATAAAATCAGTCAAGCTATGATTAAAAGGATGCAGTGCTAATATAATTTATCCATTTTATAATGCTATAAAAATAAGATCGTATATCAATGCACAGTTTCCCTTTGCTGATTTTTGTTTGTTTGTTTTTGAGACAAGGTCTTGCTATATGTAGCCCAAGCTGTCTTTGAACTCTTGGCAATCCTGCCTCAGCTCCTTGAGTGCTGTGCTTGTAGGCATGCACCACCACACCAGGCTCTTTACTGACTTTTTAATAGGGCAATGTTGTGTGTATGTAAAGGACATTTATAAAAAAAATCTGGTAAATATGAATGTGGGCAGGTGTCAAACCTTGGTTTTCTGTTTTGGAGAAAAATAAGAGTCAAATATGCAGATGAAAAATAACTCCATCAATTTTATAACACAGCATGATCAAACTTTCTTTATAGGATCAGTGAACAGGAAAGCTAGCTAACTGCTAAATACTCATCAGCCTGGAGGTTATAATTTTCTCTTTTGCTAATAAGAGGTGAAAATCAGTAAACACTGGGGTGCTCGGGGCCCATAGTTGTCAATGCCGTGCCTTCCCTAGGTGGGGGTGATGGAAACAGGAATCCAGCCACAGCTCATGGTCTGAGGGGCTCGGCCAGGCAGGGGTCTCTGCAATGCTTGTGGGGACAGTACAGGCCCTGTGGATGTCTAGGTGCTGCCCAGTGTGGAGGGAGGATGTAGTGGGAGATGGCATGATTTCCCCGGCCCTGACCCTTCTCCATGGTCTCCTGACCTGTGTTCTCTGTGTTGGCTCCCTTCTTGGTAACCTTATGAACTTTTCTTTCCTTAAAGTTTCTGTTCCTTTCCCTGGCCTTGCCAGCCCTGTCTGCCTTGCACTGAAGTTTTCTGTTCTCAGTGCCTGACCCACTTGGCCAGGAAATGGAACCCATTCTTCCTCTCTCCAACCCATGGTCCAGGGCAGACTCACCTTTCCTGGCTCTGTCTTGGTGAACTCAGTCCTGGAGACCTGTGCTGCGGAGCACAGTGTCCTTCACTTCTGGGATCTGTCCAGCACCATGCTCTGCGGCAGTCTTGGGCCAGGCCTCCCTACTGAGTCTGGGACCAGCCCCTCCTGCACCACCTCTCCCTCCAGGGTCCTGGACAGCCCTCCCTACCAAGTCCTGAGCTAACCCTCCTATGGAGTCCTGAGTTAACCCTCTCAGCAGGTCCTGGGTTAATATCCCTATACTCCCCCTCCCTGTCAGGTCCTTGCCAGCCCTTGCACCCTGGCAGCAGGTCTGCCCCACAGTCCCTCCAGCACAGAACCAGTATTGGGGGAGCTGCTTTTCCTGTCTCAGGCATTTCTGTCCTTTAGCTATAGCAGACCTTCCCACCTGCTGCTTTCTAGGACATCTAGCTGCTGCAAGTTGACTGTGCAGAGGGCATACCTGGCCACTGTGACCACAACAGGGTGGGGATGCTGGGCCCCTAAATGGGCCTCTCAGCTCCAGCCCCTCATCTCCGGGGCAGGGCTGCTGAGGTCAAAAACTGTCACAGGGAAGGTGAGTCTCTGAAGACTGAGTGCACACGCAGCTCTGAGGTCAGCGGTGTCCTCTTGGCTGGGCAACTGGAAGGACCAGAGTCAACAACTTGAGAGAAAAGGCAAAAGTGCCAGCCAGGGCAGAGCATGTGCCCAGGGTCTTTCCAGGTAGAGGGACCATGTTGGCTACTGATGTGTGGCTGCCCCGTTTAAACCTTTATTGGAAAACAAAGGAGATTCTACATAATCACAAGCTCTATCATTCTCACATTCTCCAGAAATAAATTTCCTTTAAAAATGTTTTCTCCAATAGAAAATCTATAAAGCTATGTAAGACTATGCAAAGTCTGATTTCAAAATACACATGACTAGACAGTTGATGCTAATTACCTTCTTTTGGGATACTTGCTGCTGAAGAGAGCATGTCTTGGGAAACTTGCCATCATTTTACTCCCCTTTTGCTCAGTTTTGTTCTTTTTGTCTCCTTCTGCCCTTAATAAATCCATAATTATTCTCTTGGGCATGTTGCTAAAGGTTGCTGACTCAGCATGGAAACCAGCACCTGAGAGAGAAAGCCTTTCTGGAAGCAGCCCAGGGATATGACATAACAGTGAGATACCCTTAGATGCAAGACACTGAGCAAAATGTTAGGGGGAATTGAGCAAGAATGCACACAGGTCTGTGGGTGTGTCTTTATGCATCCTGTGCTATGCCAGAGGAAGTGTCTCTTGTGCAGTGACCATTGGTACCTGGCCAGGACCAGCTTGAGAGATAAGATCCTAGAGGACCATGTGATACAGAGGCCTGTTTCCTTTTGGGTTCTCTCTGCAGCCATTAACTCCATGAATCTTCATGTGCAGTTAGGTCATGTGATTATATTCCAGGCACTAGATCAGGCCTTGAGTGTAGGGACAGATCAGACACAGCTCCAGGTCCTCACACCTCAGCAGAGGGTGAATTCTGCAAAGCAGGATTCCAGTTGGGGCCTCCTATGTGGGAACTGAGCTTTCCTTCTGGCTGTCTGGCTTTTCTCTTTCCTTGAGGAGGATGGGACCACTTGGCCTTCTGCCTCTGCCTTACAGACCGGAAAGCCACTCCTTCAGCCATGTGAGTAAAGGCTAAATGTAGACACAGAAATAAGTCAATTGTCTTTGCCTTCTGAAGACACTGTCTAGTGGCATAGACAACCTGGCAAAGGATTCCAATGGAAGCCAGGCCCTGATGCTGTTTTCTGCTTGGCTGTCAGTAACTCATAGTGTGCTGTACCCCAAACTATACTTCATGAGTTGAGAAGAAGTTGGCAACTCTATATTCTTCAGCATATGTCCTGGTGATTCCATTATGGTGTCAGAACTGGGAAGATACTGGTGAAGATGTAAGTAACAATGGAACAGAGTAAGAAACAACTCAAGTCTTCCTGGATTCACATGAGGGATAGTGTGATGGAGAAAGCCCGCCCTACCCAATGCATCCCGGGTGCCATGACTGTGGAGATGCCTGGGATGTGGAGGGAACTTGGAGGTAGAGGGTAAAGGAAGGGGCGATGAAGCTGAGGCTGGGCAGGATAGCAGGGTGGACAGAGGATGATGCCCAGCAAGGACTGATGGGCTGCTGCAGGTCTTTATGACCTCGTGGTGTTCAGGACATAATACTAGTGACAGATGGCAAAGTCTGTCAGGGGAAGAGAGGTGGAGGGAGGTTTTATCTATTCATTTCTATGTAAAAACCACTCCCAGATGTGGCAGCTTCACCCAGGAGTATCCCATTTGCCTCACTATGTGAGCCAGGACCCTGGCAAAGCAGGGCAGGGGTCTCCATGGGCACTGGTTGGCGAAAGTAAAAGCTGTGGATGCCATAAGGCTCAGTGCTGAAAATGATTCCCAAATTCCACCCATGCTGCATGTGTGGGTCACGGCCAGATTAGTTTCCTAGAGGAGCCCATGCCATAGTGGCAGAGAGTCAGGGCCATTTAGTATAAGAGCATGGAGGATAGAATCAGCATAGTTAAACACCATCTTCCCAGGGGTCTATTTTAGACAACACAGTCTGTCACCAAGAGATAAAGAGGAGTGATAGGAGGGAATGTTTCTGGGAGATGTCTCAGATATCCATGTCCTGATGGAATTCAAGCCCGCAGAGATGAAGAAGAGCCAAGAAGGATCCCAGGGGCTGGTCAGCAGATTGGTGCCATCCACTAGAAAAAGGAGCCATCTGGACAGTTTCACAGGTGTGAGTTGGGCAAGTCCAAGGCTGGTGTGTGACCTGCCAAGTCTCTGCATGGGGATGTGCAGGCACTGCAGCCCGGGACACCCAGATAGCTGCATGACATGGGCTGCTGGAGAGACAGTGAGGTGCAGATAGAGCCAACAATACAGACACCGTGGTTTAGATGTGTCTTTCCATTCTTGGTCATGCAGCAAGAAGGCTGGCCAACTTAGTGAGATCCTGTCTCAAAATAAAATGTAAAGAAAATCCTGGGGTGTAGCTGAATAGTAGAGCATGAACCTACCATACACCATGTATGAGGCTGTAGGTCAAATTTCCAACACACACACACACACACACACACACACACACACACACAGTGTATCAAAAGGCCAATGCCTAATCTTCGCAGCCTCTGAGAATACATTTGCATACTTCACTAATTAGCCAATCTGGCATTTTGTTATAGTGCTACAAAAGAGCCAAGATACAGAGCTTTCCCTTTCCATGTTCATCAACTTTATTAATGTCACAAGCAGCTTAATGCATTGGGCTGTCTATATATTTTCCTAAACTCAAAGTGAATATGGAAAGACATTCCCAGCGGGGATCAAAAGGAACAGTATAAAGTGAAGCCAGAGATGGAAGCTGAGTACGTTTCCCCTTCTAGGAACTCTCCCCATCCCGTGGTGCTTTTGCAGTTAGCTGTCATTCCTAGCCTCCTTCTCTAATCTCAAAGAGCAAAATCAGAAATATGAATCATGTCTTAACAATTGAAAAAACACTATAAAGTTATTTTAAAATACATTTAAAAATTTGTCTTAGAATAGGGCTCCAAATGGAAAATATGATAGAAAACATAAAAAGTGAAAACATCGCTTTGAGTTTTTGTCATTGTTAATTTTTTTTCTGCCAAAGTTTCTGTTATGCCTTGCAGCTAGATGTACCTCCAAAGCCTCATGCACTCATAGCTGGGGTGTTTTGGAGGTGACTAGCTCTAGGGTGTGTGATATTTATTAAATATGTGATATATCTGAATTAGTCCCCTAATTGGACTAGCATAGTTCCGAGTGTGGCTGAATGGATTTACTGAAAAGGGAAACATCACCCTAGGTGTGGATACCAATAAATAGACTGGTAGCCCGGATGGAGTATAAAGATACACAGGAAGAAGGCAGGCTTCCTGCTTGCATGGAATGTATCTCCTGTGAGGCTCCTCTGCCATGCTGCCCTGCTTTGCAGCAGCTACTTATGGACTGAAGCCTCTACATGCTGTGACCCAAAATAAACCTCTCTCTCTTTTTTTTTTTTTTTTCGAGACAGGGTCTCGCTTTGTAGTTCAGACTGGCCCTGAGCTCACTATGTAGCCCAGGCAAGCCTCGAACTCAGCAATCCTCCTGTCTCTGCCTCCCAAGTGCTGGGATTATAGGAGTGAGCAAGCACACTTGGCACTGTGGGATGTGATATTGATTGCTGATGGGCGTGAGTCACCACGCCCAGCACTGTATGTGGTTACCAGGATCAAACTCAGGACCTTGCACTTGTGAGGCAGGCACCGGAACCACTGAGCTAAATCTCTGACTCAAACTTCTTCTCTTTTAACTTGTATGTGTTGAATATTTTGTCCTAGACACAAGAAAAGTAACTGAGATAGTTTTTGAGTCTGATCGATCTATCTATCTATCTATCTATCTATCTATCTATCTATCTATCTATCTATCTATCATCTATCTGTCTGTTTTCTAAGTTTCATTTGAAAGTACCAACTTCTGGTTTCAGATTGTAAGGAGATTCTGTCTAGGAACTACTTTATGAGTGAAATTCTTTTTACCAGAAGTCACCATACACATAGGTTACCTATGAGGAAGGGAGGAAAGATCTTGACATCTGCATAACCGGAAACACGGCTACTGAGTCTGGGATTGTGTTTTTTTTTTTCCTGGCAGGACTCAATCCATAAAATAGATATATTAAATTTAAAGCCTAATATTTTGATATCATGTTTTATATAGAACAAATGATAAAATGGAAGTGTTCTAATCTGTTCTGAGAAAACAAGCATTGATGATAAGAAGTAGTTAGTTTAGATCTTTAGTAAATGGGTGTGGCAATATTTGCCAGTTCATGAAAACTTCACTTTTTACTATCCAGTCACATAAAAGAAAACAAATGACAAAAGGGAAAACAGAAAGTGACACCATCTGAAGTTGTACCGTATTGTCTTAACTTTAAAAAACAAGATCCTAAGAAAGAGTCACAGGGATTGACAAGATTTTAGATGGGTTTTATGCCACCCATATCCTGCCTCAGAACTCTACTGGGACAAAGAAGATCATCTTATTTTTTCAAAAAACCTTGAAGAATTTCCCTCAGATTCCAAAATTCAGACTCCAAAATATACTAAGGAGAGGAGTGAATTACTTGGCTTGGCTACAAGGATGAGTCCCAGTTCTTAGTCACTGCAGTGTCCCAGGATGGCATCTCATTCAGAGAAGAACCCAGGAACATCCATTCTCTTCATGATTCCAGATTTGAATAGAGCACTTTTAATTAAGGAAAATGAAGCTAGAACAGCTAATAGAATATTTGGCAGGATAGCCCTCATTGTCCCTCTCTTCCCAAAGCTTATGTTTATAGAAAGAACAGTGAGACATGCTGTTCCAGCCCCTGAATGATGGCTGGATAAACAAACCTCATGTGAAGGTGCAAGCAAGGAGAAGAGGGGAGCAAAGCTGCCACAGAAGCACTAGCAAAAGGGAAAGGAATCAACAACTATCCAGACAGTAGCATTTGCCAGCAGAGACACAGACTTAAGAGGAAAGAGAAGAATGTGGGGAACCAAAGCAATTTCTTTACTTAATAATTAATTAGAATGATCAAGGACCAAAATAGACGGGGGCTGAAAATTGAATTGCCAAAATAGAGGAATTGACTGAATGCAGAGAAGAGTGAGGAGATAAAAGCAGTTCAAGAAACGCTAATAGAAATAAATGATCAGTAAAGATGATCCAACAAAATAAGTCATTATCAGGAAAGATTGCTCTTCGAAGCAAGGTGAGGTATGTCTTCATAACTTCCCATAAATATCATAAGTTGAAAATGCATGGAATACATCCAACCTACCAACATCCTATACAGTGTTGGTTGTTAACTCTTGGGATCTTTTGGACTGAATAGGAACAGTTGCATATCCACTGATTACAGTGGCAAAAAGAATCCTACAATGTATTTCTAGGTCTGGAAAAGAGCAAAATTTAAAAGTTGAAGCATGGTTCTTACTGACTGTGTATTTGTTTCATCCTGTCATGGATCTGAATTATAAGACTGACCATCACAAGTTGGGGATCATTGTATAGTGCAGGACATGGAAACGAATGCCTCAAAATTTTCCTGAGTTGAGTAAAACCTGAGTACCTAGGTTTCATCTCAGGTAAAACAGACATGAAATGATAGAGAATGTTTGGATTTATTATAGATTAACAGTTTATAAGCTTTGTAAAAAAAAAAAAAAAGTAAAGGATGACCCTTAGATACATAGCCAGAAAAGGCCTGAAGCCTGCAAAAGTTCTGGCCTGCCTCACGCTTTTTCATGGCAACATTCAATATGTGAGCCCAGTGGAACAAGGCTTAAAGTTCAAGAAAAAAAGAGGACTTGACCTAGTAATTTTATTCCAGCAAAATTAATCTTCAAGTATGAAAAGTGGATGTGGAAAATTCTCAAATTAAGATTATAGCACCCATGAATTTTCCTTGGGAGAAATCAACATCAATAAAACAACTCAGCAACTAATGAAGGCTACCAACTTATGAAAACCCACAATGAAAGGACAGGAGAATCCTTGAGCATTAGAAGTAGTAGAGCAGTAGCTGTGGTGTTGAGGAAAAGAAAATGTGACTTGACGATTCTAGATAAATTGGTCTTTTGAGTATCTGAGCAAAGCTCATCCTCATGTACATGTGAATGAAGTACATGCAAACAAAAACCTGAGATGACCATGAACTCCAGCACTGCTCCAAAGTCCAAGTCCAGATTTTTAAAATACCTTAGGACTGTAAAAGTGCAAATAAAGAAGTCTTTTTAGGATGGGAATTATAGTTCTTAGATCAAGTATTAAATTTATAAACCTTGGAAAAATAATAATGATGTATGAGATATTTCTGGTTCAGCACCTGGAGAGATCCCTGAGGCTGAGGGTAAGGTAACAGGCATCCTGGGGTCAGAGTCTGGTGCGAACTCCTTTTGCAGCACTTTTGGAGGGAGTGGACAAAACGAGGTATTTTTATTTTTATTTGTTTCTGAAGGACAGCATGTTTATCTTGGCCCATGGTTTTAGAGGACTTAGCCCATGGCCAGTTGGTTTCAACACAGAAATGCGGCTGGTGGAAGAGCAAGGTAGAGGAAAACTGTTTGGTCCATGGTAGCCAGGGAGCAGAGAAAGCAAGAAAAAAAGAGAAAGATATGTACTGTCCGAGGGCATTTGTTCAGGGCCCTATCTCCTCCAAATGGATACTATCTCCTGGCAGAAAGTTCAACTGTGAACCCATCAGTAGGTTAAAGAACCCCGATGATCCAATCACCTTCCAAAAGCCTCACCTCTGAACATGTGAGACATTTTGGGGACTTTTAGAGTTATCCTGTACTATTCTGTCCTTGACCCCCAAAGGGATCATGCTCACTTCATTATCCAAAATGCATTCAGTCCATTTCTAAGAGTCTCCACTCTTAGAAGTTCCAGCATTGCCCAAAAGTGCAAGTCCAAAGTCTCCTGTATGACTCAAGGCAAACTCTTAGCTGTGAGTCTCCGCGATGAACCAAACAGGAAGTTAAATTCTTCCAACATACAATAGAAGGGAGAAACAAGGGGAAAATTCTCATTCTAAAACAGAGTAATTGAGGAACAGAAAGGAATCAGACCAAAGCAAATCTGAAACTCAGCAAGAAAAACATTAAATCTTGTAGCTCCATCTTCAGCATCCAGGGCACATGGTAATGAGCTCCAAAGGCTTTAGGCAGCCTTACCCCAATGGCCATGCCAATGTGAATCTGTACAACCTCTCTTATGTGCTAGCTGCACCCACTGCCTGCAGCTTTCCTAAACAGATGTTCCATGTTCTTGGTATCTCCCACTTCCTGCAGTCTCCACTGCAGCTTTGGGTTCACTCTCACAGCTGAATGCAGTGCTCTCTGAGAGATTCATTCCTAGAAAGGACTGTAACCTTGTCCTCTGAAATCTTCCCCTGGTGAAAGTTTCCTTGATCCTATAACTCTCACATTCTGCATGCCTGGTAAAACCAGTACCATGTGGAGGATGCTTAGTTCTGCTGGCAACTCAAGTAGGAGATGGAACCTCTTGGACAAGATCTGCAGGAAGCTGAGTCCCAGATGGCTAAACTTAAGATACATTTATCTAGCTGGCCCTAAGTGAGCAGGGTTCTCTTGACCTTTCTTCCCAAAGTTTTTCAAAGGATCTAATCCTTTTATACCCTTGAGCTTTTGATAGATGGGGTCTGGCTAATTCCTGAAATACCCTCAAGCTATCCATCCTATTTTCCTCTAGGAAGTATTTGGCTTCTATATGAGTCCTGTCTGTGCACACCTGGTTTCAGGGACTGGAGTCATATGCGTACCCAGAGGAAAGTCATCATCCACATGGTGAAAATTCATCCATTCTCAGGATTTCAAGAAACTCCTAAAAGTATCTCTAAGTGTTGTGAAAGGATCATGAAAAGAAAGATTTTTCCTTAAATTCCCCTCTCCTTTGGTGCACACCTGAGGGCAGTTTAGCCAGAAAGCTGAGTGAATTGGAGAGGAAGAAGAGCAGTGCAAGGAGAGTAGCACTAGCTTACAGCCTGAGGTCACAGCACTTGGCAAGAGAATGGGTGGGTGTCCTTGATGTTTTTATTGCTGATCCCTGTTCATTTTCATTGTTCCTCTCTTCTCTGTCAGTTCTATCACTGATTACTTCTCTGAGGCATTTATGCCCAATCTTTGTGATCCTTCCTCCTGATCACCCATCCAGTGAAGTGTTAGCAGTGCTTTGCCTCCCATTCTGTATTCATCAAGCCTGGTGACATCAACATCCCTGTAAATGAGACCCAGCCTGCCACTGACTTCTGCGGTTCCTCAGCTCCTCCTTTCTTGTCATTGTTTTCGATCACATTTTGGCTCCCAACTATTAGTAACCACACTGCCTCCAAAATTCTCACTCAATCTTCTTATTTTATGACCAACTCTTACCTTCCTACCATGCTTCCCCTGGCTTAAATCCCACCAGTTCTTTGGCCTTACAAGGCCCTGTAGTCAAGAAGTCTGTTTTTCTTAACTTCATTATATGGAAATGTTGAAATGCCATTTTATAAACAGAGGCTTACACATGGGAGGTACTTGAAGAACGAAGGAATAAATTCTAATAAATTCACCTTTGCAGTCTAAACTAATCATCTAGCTTTAAACAAAGAAGTAATGAGCATGGCCCCTCCTTAATTTCCAATAGTAGCCTCACATACCTACTCACGTTTCCACTTACTTGCGTGGCTTTCCTCTCTGTACTCAGGTGCTAGTGTGCTTTGTCCTCTTGGAGAACTTGCTCACTGGCCTCTGAGACTCGGTCTCTCCTGGTCCCCGCCCACTCGCTGGCTCTGTCACTGCCTTGGCCTGACCCTACTTTCCCTCACCACGTCTACATGTTGGTGTGTCCCAAGGTCACAGTTCAAATCTTGTCTGTCTCCTTCCTGCATTTTCTTCCTGTGGCCTCTCATCTGACTCCAGGGCTTTGAACACTCAGGCTCCCTGATGATGTCTGTATTCACCTCAGCAGCCCATTCTTTGCTTCTGACCGCCTCATTTGAAAACATGATTGGTTTTTCTCACTCTAATTCATTATTTCACAGATAACTCCAATGGAGTATTTTAAAACAATTCCTTATTTGCTACTTGTCACGAATATGCTTGTATACTTCCTCTGCCATCTCCACAAATGGTACCATATTAATTTCATTGTTGAGATAAAAAACTAGGACATCTCTCTCACCCCCTTCTGCCTTTCACACCATTATATGAATTATTTGGATGGAATTATTTTCATGGAACCCCCCCACACACACACACACACACTGACTCCTGTCTCAAAGTACATGGGAATCCTAACTACCAGTGCTTCAGGATGTGACCTTAGTTGGATGTGTAGATGTAACTAGTCAGGGTGAAGTGGACCCCTAATGTTACATGATTAGTGTCCCTATGAGAAGACAGGGGCATGTAGGGAGAATGCCATGTGACAATAAAGACAGAGATTGAATTTATGCAGCTGCAAGACAAAAAATGCCAAAACCTGCTGACGAGCCATCAGAAGCGAGGAAGAAGCAAGGAAGGGTCCTCTGAAGGTGGTGGGGGAAGGAAGCATGGCCCTGATGAGTTGATGTCTGGCTTCCAGGACTGTGACACTCCATCCCCATTGCCTTCAGCCTCCTGGCTTGCAGCACTTTATTGTGGTATCGTAGGAAACTCCATGTTCCACTCACCAGTGAGTCTTCTTGGCTTTTCACCTTTTGAAAGACAGCAAGAACCTGGTGGCCAGGCTACCCCCTTCTTCCCTTGCCTGTGCCCCTGTGGCTTAGTTCCCACACTTAGTTATTGCAATCTTCCCCAGTGTCAACCCGCTCCTGCCACTCCTTTGACAACCCTGTGGAGGGCTTCTCACTATAAATGGAGTAAAATCTAGATGCCTTACCGAGGTTTGTGCAGTTCTGAATAGCCTGATCTCTGGCTTCCCCTCACTCCTTACCTCCTTTGGGCTGTTTGCTCTGACCTTCCCATGTGGGCCTGTGTGTGTTGCTGTGAAACTATGCGCTGGCTCACCCTCAGGGCAGGCCCATGTTGTTCCCTCTGTGTGGAATGCTCTTCCCCACACATGTTCTTTCTTCTCACTCAGGTCTTCTCTCATTCCCATGGGAGATCTCTATGACTGATTGTTATCACTTGGCCCCACCAACACATTGTCTTCTTCTCCTCTCAGCATACATCTTCATCTGAAGTTACTATTTATTGATTGCAATGTTGAATTGCCATTTTGTAAACAGAGTCTTGCACATGGGAGGTACTTGAGGAATGAATAAATAAAATCTAACATGGCACCAAAATCCAAATGTAAAGCTAAAACATCTGACTCCTACATCTTCCATATTTAAGTAAAACTCTTCTAAACTTATAGGGAACCTTTAGGAATCTCTTCAGCAAATAAACATTTATCTCGAGTTTAGCAATTTCTTTAGTTCTCATCAATTCCTTTTTCTTCTGTTAAATACAAGCTATATTAAACTAAGTACCTTTAAAAATTGTGCAAGTAGCACAATCTCAGTTTCTGTGCAAATGTAAAGAGGAGTCTGTAGTGATGTCATCTTGTGTGGATGTGGATTTATGTGTGGAGTGGAACTTGGGGAAGATTGTTTTGTTTTATTTTTGGTATGATTTGAACATTTCTAGTTAGTATATAGTATGAAAATAAAATAATTCATCACAATATCATCCAATTTTAAATCTAAAACAAACAATGTTTTAATGACAAAATATTACAAAATATTATAAAAAGGCAAGATTTAGACTTGCTCCAAACTGATATGAGAACTTGCAATCTTGGGGGAGAAATGCAAATGATGGTTTAATTTCACAGGACACAGGAGAATCAGAAATTACTTC
This sequence comes from Thryonomys swinderianus, assembly GCA_004025085.1. Classification (NCBI taxonomy): domain Eukaryota; kingdom Metazoa; phylum Chordata; class Mammalia; order Rodentia; family Thryonomyidae; genus Thryonomys; species Thryonomys swinderianus. Next base: position 42,381 of record PVIC010001984.1, on the reverse strand, counting down.
TTTCATTCAGACTCATATTTTATAGTTATGCAAATTGCAACCATCTGTGGCTATTCAGTGTATAGAACTATAGCACTAAGACATAAGGAAAAAATTTTTTAGAACTATGAATTTGCATCTCAAGTAATTCTGGGCTGGGGATTTAGCTCAGTGATTCTGGCATCTGCCTGGCAAGTGCAAGGTCTTGAGTTCAGTCCCCAGTACCACATACCACAATGCTGGGTGTGGTGGCTCACACCTGTAATTCCAACACTCAGAAGGCAGAGGCAGGAGGATTGCTGTGAGTTCGAGGCTGGCCTGGCCTACATAGTGAGTTCAGGGCCAGCCTGAACTACAAAGTGAGATGCTGTATCAAAACAAAACAAAACTAAACAAAACAAAATCCAAAAAAACAAACCTTGAGGGGCCGGAGATTTAGCTCAGAGGTTCCGGCGCCTGCCTCGCAAGCGCAAGGTCCTGAGTTCGATCCCGGTAACCACATACAACAATGCTGGGCGTGGTGACTCATGCCCACCAGCAATCAGCACCGCATTCCACAGTGCCGGCCTTGGTGGCTCACATCTGCAATCCCAGCACTCAGGAGTCAGAGACAGGAGGATTGCTGAGTTCAAGGCTTGCCTGGGCTACATAGTGAGCTCAGGGTCAGCCTGAACTGCAAAGCGAGACCCTGTCTCAAAAAAAAAAAAAAATCTTGAGTGATTCTGAAGACATTTTATATCTTCTTTTGGAAACTTTGGTCTTTTAAAGCTGGATCAGATTTGGGTTTCTCTTGTATGTAGCCTCCTTGAGAGAGACTACTCAGAGGACACAAGGGACTCTATAGGGAGTTAAGGTGGCAGCTTCTGATGGGAGGGGTTGAAACTGAGCTTGACTAATGACGAGAGCAGAGGGAGAAGAAGAGGATTCCACAGGGAGATGGCTCTGGGGGAGAAGACCCAACGTTACACAAGATTCAGTCTATTCCAGTTGCTCAAACAACCCAGGATGTGGACAGTGTGAGGAAGGGTAAAGCTGGATAGATGTAGGACTCAGGGGAGGAGACCTGAGTGTCCACTCAAAGAGGATAGGCTTTATGCTGGAGTTCATAAACATGTCCCCATAATGAAGGCTATAAAATCTTTGTTTCTGAAAGGTGACTCTAGTAGCCACATGGAGAGAAGGTCAGGTCAGGGGATAGTCAAGGGACACTTGCTCTGAGGCTTCTGTGATGATGTGGTGAAGAGCCTGAGGACCAGAACCTCGGGCTGTGCCAAGGAGAAAGATTTATTTACTATGGGATTCATTTATTGTGGTAGCAACTGGAGGAGACCGGAAAGGGGGAAATATGGCTTAGAGACTAGTTCACCAGGGCAGACCTAAGAATGTTATGAAATGAGCCAATGGCTACTATCTAGGGAATGTGTTCTGGTTCCCCAAATCTGTGAATGTCCCTTTTCGTTTTTGCTGAAAAATGTTTTCTTTACTTATTTACATTGTTGGGACTTGTTACTTCTGACATGCAACAAGAAACCAGGCTGGAAGCATGTCCTAGTCAGCAATACCTGGACAGTGTGATCTTGTACCAGGTACAGGCTCTCAGCCCCAACCAGGAGAGACGCCCATGGGAGTGTCTGCAAAACATCAAGTTAGATACAACTCAGACATTCTCAGAAATTTATAAGTTTCCTAGGTCAAGTTTCCTAGAGATACAGGAAATTTGTGTGCAGTGCCCACAAGTTTTTAAAGCTAAACTGTGAGAAGTATCTGCCTACATCCCCTAGGCCAGTGGTGGCAAACCTGTGGCATATGTGCCACAGCAGGCATGCAGAGCCTTCTCTGTTGGCCCTCAGCCAAGTTGCCCCAGCAGCTGAGCATCAGATAACAGTTGTTTTTTGCTAAACTGAAGCCTCAGTATTCACGTTTAATTTCAGTGTTGGCACTGTGGGATAAATGTGTTGGGGTGCAGTTCGGGTACTTGTTCTCTAAAAGGTTTGTGTTACTACCCTAGAAAGAAACAGTTGTCAATAAAACACATATGGTGGTTTCAGTGTTTATATGAAATACTGATGCTTCTGAAAGGCTGCTGATGTCTCATTCTTTTGATTCTGCAGCCACTGACTAGTGATTTTGCTCTGCTGTAATGTCCCAAGGAACCTGGTGTGGGGGAGTATGGTCCATGTTGAAGGTCTAAGAGGAAGCTCCCACCCTAGGAATACACAGTCTTCAGAACATTCTTCCAAAGTCAGTCACTGACCAAGTTTCTGCAGCATAATTTAACAGCTTGAAACCTAACTCACCTTTATTATCTGATTTCCCCCAAAAAAGCTTATCAATGAAGCATGGGCTTGAAATTTATCCAGAAAGATGCATCATGACTCATAATTTCTGAGGGTTCCACAGTGATTCCAGAGCCAGCTCTGGACTTTGTCCCCTAAAGTCCTTTTATATGCAATGTTGCTTCTGCCCTCTCTCTGTTTAGATTCCTTGGTGTTCAAAACTTGGTTCATAAGCTCCATTTTGGGGAGAAAACTTCTGCATTTACAATTATTAATATCTTCTCAGTACCTATATGAATTTTCGTGCATATGCTCCAAATAGTATATTAGTTTGCCTCACTGTCAGGAATTACTCCCTACTAAACTTTAAGCATCTTGAGGGAGTAACTCTGAATTCACCTCTGTTTATGAACTTCCGTTCCCAACGCAGCCCTCTTTCATCCAGTGCTCAAGACACTGTGTTCAAAACCAATCATTATTTATTGAAATTTTAGAATGATTATACATGCAGAAGCTTATGTAATGCAGACAACTAAATAAAACTGATTTTATATATATATATATATATATATATATATATATATATATATATATATATATATAGAGAGAGAGAGAGAGAGAGAGAGAGAGAGAGAGAGAGAGAGAGAGAGAAAGACAGAGTCTCACTTTGTAGTTCAGGCTGGCCATGAGCTTAGTATGTAGCCCAGGCAAGCCTCGAACTTAGCAATCCTCCTGCCTCTTCCTCCCAAGTGTTGGAATTACAGGCATGAGCCACCATGCCGGGCATTGTGGTATGTGGTACTGATTGCTGGTGGGTGTGAGTCACCATGCCTGTTATTGTTATGTGTGGATACTGGGGATTGAACCAGAGACCTTATGCATGCTAGGCAGGTGCTGGAACCACCGAGCTAAATCTCCAGCCCAATACTATTTTTAATATCCGTTTTGCATACCCTTTGACTGAGAATATCCATTTATAAGAATTTATCCTATAAATATAACTGTGGATATGAAACTGGCCCACATATGAAGTTTTGCATTTAGCACTGATTATAATAGAGTGGACACTTTATAGGGAATTTACTAAATCACTTCTGGAAACTAGTTGATCAGTTCTGGCTGCTATTGGAAAGAACTCAGTGACTCTACATGATCTGGTGTGGAGGAGTCTCTAAGATGTATATCCTAGAGAATATATATATATGTACATGTAATATATATATATATGTGTGTAATTTATTTTTATTGGTACTTGTTTGTGATACATTCATCACGAGGAGTCTGTACATGTACAAATCACATCTTAATCCTTTTTTACTAAAATATATTTTTAATTGAAAGGAAGGGGCTATGCAATACAGATACAGGGTCTCTCACCTGTGAGGAACCAAGTCCCACATCAGGCAATGAGCAGCAGGAGAGAAAGCAAAGCATCGTCTGTATTTACAGCTGCTGCCCACTGCTGCCATCCCCGTCTGAACTCCACTCCTGTCAGACAAGCAGCAGAGTTAGATTCTCACAGAAGGTGAAGCCTTCTGTGAACTGCACATTCAAGGGATCTCTCTCTGTGATACTAATCCCAAAACCTACCTAGGTCTGTGGAAAAATTGTCTTCCCTGGAAATGGTTCCTGGTGCCAAATAGTTTACAGACGACTAGTGTAGGTGGTTTGTAAAATAGGCTTCTATATTATGAAAAGGAATGCTTTGGGCACATACATGCTTGTCTGTGTGTAAAACATCTCTGGAAGTACACGAAATTTGCTGACAGCACTCTATCCTCTCAGAGGAGAACTGGGGTCAGGCTACTTTGGGGACTACTTTGGTCTGACTGGTCTTACAGCTCTGTCTGAGATCCATCTATCCAAGACAGTCACTACATGGGAGTGTTCAGTATTCACTACAGGGAAGCCGCAGTGCCCCAGACTTTAAGAACTTCATTTCTAAACCTAATGAAGGTTGAGCTGGAGAATACATGGGAGAGCATCACTCCATAATTTAGAAGGATGCTAGGGTGCTTTCTTTTTAATTTGAAACCCAAGCACTGAGACTGTGCAGTAGGTTATTAAGACACAAAAGCAGTGGTATGTTCAGTATGAATAGACGTTCTGAAGGCAATCATGTTAAAGTGTTTAATTATGATCTATAAATGCCACATACCTCCTAGACACCCTGGAGAGTGACAGCAGACCTTCATCCTATGTGGCAAGTGTCCCTAAGGCTCCTCCACAGGCTCCAGCTGAGCTCCCAGCCTGGGCTTTCAGGCATGCTGATTGCTGCTATTTTTGTTATTTTCCATCCCTTTGATGCTGTGCTATTGTTGCTCCTGTGGTTGCCCTTTCTTGATCTTTAGTATTTTAATTAATGTCATTTAATTATCCTTGGCCCCCTGAGGCTTTTTAAGGAATGAATTTAGTGGAAGGGACTGCCTGAATGAATTCTCTAGTCTTTTGAACTTTTGCCATCAAGAACTTCACTCCCAAGGGGAGATCCAATCATTTCCAAGACATCTTGACTGACACAGGAAGTGAGGACAGGAGTGTTATGAAGAACTGCAGCCTGACAAAAGAAACACTACTATTTTTTTTTTTTTTGAGACAGGGTCTCACTTTGTAGTTCAGGCTGGCCCTGAACTCACTATGTAGCCCAGACAAGCCTCAAATGCAGCAATCTTTCTGCCTCTGCATCCTGAGTGCTGAGATTACAGGCGTGAGCCTCCATTCCTGGCGCTGTGGTATGTGGTACTGATTGCCAGTGGACATAGGTATTGTTGTTTGTGGTTACCGGGGATTGCACCAGGGACCTTGTGCTTGCCAGGCTGGTGCTGGAACCACTGAGCTAAACCTCTGGCCCAGAAATACTACTCTTTATTCCATGGTTCTAGCCTGTGGGACAAGGTTGTTGTGTGGTTGATGTTGTAGGGGGGATAACATTGTGCCTCTATACTTTGATGGTTTTGACATAAGACAGATCAATAAGAGAAAAAAAGCACTCTTTATTTAACATAAGTTTGTGTGGCGCAGAAATCTTCATAAGGAAACAAAGATCCAAAGCTCAACATGTCTATACTGAATAAGATAAAGGCTAGAAACAGGGAAATTGAGATACAATGAATGGACTTCCTTGAAGCACTGGGTGGAGAAGTGACCAGGAAGAAAAGACTGGGGTGATTTGTTCATATGGATTCTCCTTGGTGGTCTCCACTCCTGTCCTTGATGAGAATGACACTTTTTTTCTGGTGTAGGGAGGAATATTTCATGGGGAATTTTATCTCTCTCTGAAGAAGAAGGAAGATCACAATGACTTTTCATGCTTGCTGCTTTTTAAGTGACTTATCTTAAAGTAGTCAGTATATCATCGTGGCACATTTTGGGGTGACATGTTCTGAACTCTCTCAGTATTAAACTTAACATACTGTGTCTGGATGTAGTGTCTATGGAAATCAGTTTAGATTAGAGGAGGCCTTCAGTGAGGTCACTTTCCCTGTGCCAGTTGACCTGATGATATGCATGATGTGGTGTCACACCTTGTGTGCTTTCCCATCACTTGCAGCTTCCTCATGGTGGTGAGGAGAGTTCTCCCCAGAACTGGCTCCCTGTCTCACTCTCTGGCCTGACCAGGGTTCTCTAGGGAGATTTGGCCTGACCAGACTCTGTCTCCTTTGGTTTCCCCTCATACTTGTCATCTTTCCTGATGTGGTGCCAGACCTGCCCTTTCTTTTTCTCTCCACAGCTCTGCCCTCAGCACCAGCCAAGGATCTTTAGGTGGTGATCACAGTCACTATTTCCCTTCAAACGTCCCTACTGTCAGGTTGATAACTGGACCACTTGTCAGATCGATAGCCTGGCCAGTTACTGGGGGATGCCTATAGGGAACAGGGGAAGGGAGCATAACTAGAACCTTTGCAGTTAAGTTCTAATCTCCTGTAAGTCTGACAGCACAGGGTAAAATAATAAATAGGCAGAAGTGATAGTTAGAGAAGAAGCTGAGCTTGGGCTTTGTCCATGCTACTCTGGGTAGCAAAGACCACAGGCTCAAGGTTGCCACACCTTTTGTTCAATCCATTGGGAACAAGCAATGTAACAGATCACTCAGATGGCAGTAGTTTCAATATCTCAGGAGTGGGCTCAGGGATTTATCTCAGTGGTTCTGGCGTCTACCTTGTAAGCCTAAGGTCCTGAGTTTGATCCCTAGTAACCACATACTACATTGCTGGGTCTGGTGACTCATGCCTACCAGCAATCAGTACCACATACCACAGTGCTGGGAACTGGTGGCTCACGCCTGTAATATCAGCACTGTATGTAACTATGTATACTTGTGAAGGCCAGATCACAGTTAGCAAGCCACTGGTGCTATGTTGCAGTTCATAGCTAACAAGCTATCAGCAATATCTAGCTAACATTTGATTTTAGAGAATGGTCGCAGAGTCATAACTGCAGTATTTCCTTGCTATAGAGACATCACACCCTCATCAGTCATTAGGATTTCAATTGTGACCATTGGCATAGGGAAGTCTATCTCTGTATACCAGCTGAACGGTCAATCAGCAGTTCACACTTGGGTCTTGGAGTGACTCATGATTTTAATACATAACTGAACTTATAAGCCAAATAAAAAATATCTCAGAATTGCTCAGTGCAGTTTCAAGCTGGTCTTCTGTACCTGTGGCATGGCCTGTGCCATCCTCACCCTCTGGAAGGTAATTGCTTCAGGAGCAGACAGGAAGGTAACTGCTGTGTCTGACTTCAGAAGTATATAGAAATGTCTCAGGGGGAACAGGCAAAGACTGACATCTTGGGCTTGTAACAGCAAAGGGGTCAGTCAGTGCTATCACCAGAGTCAGCCAGACTTAAAGGCAGGTAAAGAATGGGAGAGAAAAGGCTATGGTGTACCCTGAGGGAATCTATTGGGATGGGAAGCTACAGACTGCTAGGTAGAACCAGGACAACCCCTGTGATGTGGGGAGTGGGGTGCCTCCTATGACAGAGAAGGGGCTGCTTGCTGTACAGGAAAGTGGACATATTCTGCCTTCCCTGATGAACCCTAGTCTGAAGCCAGTACCCAAATTGAGGAGCCGTGGGTTGATGAATGCCAACCCTCTTAACCGGTTGTCACAAAGTTGTGATGTGATTCCTGGCCTAGCAGCTGTGGGCTGCAATTTGATAAAATTCAATATTGTAAGGAGAAAAAATTTCTCCCATTAAGAGTCCATACTCAAGAGCAAGAGATAAAACATCCAGAAAAAAAGGTATTTCAATATGCATCATAGGTGGCCTTACCAAAGCAGTTTGGATAACCTACTGAAATTGTGCAGGTGGAGGGGAACTTGGGGCTGTGTCCTAGAATATGGAGTTGCAGAAGAACTGATAGGAATGGTTTATTGAATGGCTTATTGCACACACATGTTATAAGAATTATCTATGATATAGCAAGAAGATTGAGAAAGCTACAGAAATGTTAAGGTGGTACAATTCAAAACCCAGGAGTAACCACTAAAAGTACTTTACAGGATAAGGATGTTTAATTTCTGACATATTAGAGGCCAAAGAAAGGCTAATCAAAGGTAACATAGGAGCTCGATGATTTGCTGAGATTCTATCTCTTCTGTCTTTAATATGGTAGCTTGTTCTTATGGCTCCCAGATGGCTCCTCCAGCTCCAGTTATCATAACTCTGCTCAAGGCAAAAAGATACACAAAGGAATACACCACCTGCATCTGTCCAGTTCATCAGGAAAACTGAAACTTCCCCATATACTTCTAGCAGACTGCCCCTCTAGTCTTCCTATCTAGAGTTGGGAACCATGAACACCCCAATTCCTTAAGGTTGCTGGAAATCACCCTGGCCAGAAATGAGGTGCTGGGGTCAGATAGCATTACCACACTCAGGGCAGGGCCAGTGCACCTCACACAGAACTGGGTCTTTGGATGTGAGAGCCAGACAGGTTGGAGACCTGCAGTGTTGTCAGCTGAGATTCTCACCGCTCTGGAGAGAAAGTTGGTAAGAGACTGGTTCTGGGACGACCAGCAGCAGGTCTCAGCATGGGTTATTTTCACTCAGTTCATTAGTTTTGGGGGAAGCTCAGGAGCCATTGTGGGGTTACAAACAGCAGGCATTTCCTGGCTAGCAAGAACTTGCTCATTCATGTAATCTAACCACTGCTAAAGAGCATAACACTGAGTTTCACAAACACATCCCTTACTTTTCTGCTGTAAATTTTTACTTCAGCATCTAGTAAACGGCTGTGGATCTCGGTACCTTTTCCTGAGGGATACAGCGAGCAATCTCTGTGTTTACCTACTTGGTGTGACAAATGGCAAGGTGTGTGAATGTGTGCAAAAATGTCAAACTGGGATTTTCACCCACACAGTGTTCCATCTAATAGGTTTTACATATGTTGACCTCAGCCTCACAGACTCACACCACTCTAGGATTTGTAAAAAACAAATAGAAGTTTTCTTTTGATTTTTTTTGTAGGAATAGCCCAATTCAGTATAATGATACATGAAAAACCAGATCTGTATTACTTGTGCAAGGATGATCCATAATGGTAAAATACAAGTTTTCATAACAAAAGTGTGGTATGGATATATGACGATGACTCTGATGTTGGCCAGGTTGGCCAGAGTTCCTGTGACAGTGAAATGGAGAAGAATTGACTGATACAGACACAGGGAGTGTAAACCTCCTTGAGTCAGATGATGAGGAATACAGCAATGTGAGCATATATTTGCCTAGTCAAAATATTGCAAAATGGTCATGCAACTAAAAAGAATGATCCAGTGTTAGAAGTAAATCTGAAAATATAGTGAGGCTCTTGGCAGGGCTGAAACCTATTAGTAAGAATGGCAGCACTGGCATTCAGTGTTGGAAATTGAAATAGATGGAATGCTACACAATGTTGTGAAATACAGAAAGCCTGAGATACAAGCAGAACATTCTGTTTTTATTTTGTCATTTCACTAGCTGAACTGAAGGCATGCATGGATCTTCTGTACTTAGCAGGGATTTCTCATGGTAATCTCAGGAATGTAAAAAATTTATGAAAAAGTGATGGATCAAAATATGGCATAAAATTTATGGCCTTGTAGATGTGAAGACGTACTAGCCATTTATCCTGGAACTCAGCTATCAAATCCTTATTTATATAGCAGTAAACCAAATGATGTTGTGAACAGACTTGTTGCTCCCATTTCCCAAACTAATCAGAATGTGATATTCAACAATTGGTTTACTGATTCCCAATTAATGTTAACTTTGCTAGCAGAGCACAAGTTGAGCAGTGCAGGAATGGTACACAGGAACAAAGCAGAAATTCCAAATGAAATGTTGCAATTTCAAAACAGAGAAGTGTATAGTGCAGTCTTTGGGTTTCAGACAGATTTAGATTGGCTTTGCATATGGCAAAGAAAAGCAAATTGGTACTTCTGATGTCAACAATGCACCACGATGGAAATATTGACAAGGAAACCTCGACAAAATGGACCCCTGAGCTGGAAACTTTCTGCAACAAAAAACCAAAGTGGAGTAGATGTTGTTGATGAGTTATGCAGCAATTATAATGTCACTTGAAACATGAAGCATTGGTCAACGGTTGTGTTTTACTCAGTCCTAAAGCATGTGTGGCATAAATAGTTTGACAGAGAGAATAACAAGAGTAAAATACCACGGAGAAATTTTCTTAGAATATTGGGACTAGAACTCATAAGAGATCATTTACCACTGAGGAAAGACAAAATTTTAGTGAGCATATTGGTGAGCTGACAGGTGAACAGGCAGGTAGAGCATCCCAAAGACCTACTATGACACCAGGAAAACCAAAAAGACATCAATTATGTCCTACAGAACACAAAACATGTTATCAGTGTAAGCGAGCATGGAATTTTCCTGTGTGAAGACTGCCTTAGGTGTGACAATTAAAGCAAAGGTTATACTTGTTGTAGAGTTCTGTTGGTATTTTCTTTTTGTTTACATAGGTTATCAATATTATCTTTCAGGTTTTGTAAGCAAGTACACAGCTCACATGGAAATACTGATGTTTATTCTAAGCACTCTATATATTTGATATTTTATTTTATTGATACCTTATTTTCTAATTTAGGTGTGATAACTGAAGTAAAGATTTTTTTGGTAAAGTAAGACTGGTATTTTCACTGGATTAGTATAAGAATTTATTTCTGATGTTGTCTTTCAGGCTTTGTAAGCAAGTACATAGCTGATGTTAAAATGTTAATATTTTTTCTAACCACTCATTACATATTTGATGTTTTATTTTATTAATATCTTACTTTCTAATTTAGGTGTGATAATTGAAGAATTTTTTGTAGCATATTGGTATTTTCATAGTAGTTCAAATAGGAACTGATTTATGTTCTTTTTTAGACTTTGTAAACCACAAAATAGTCAATGTTGAAAATTTTGATATTATTTTATAAACACTTAATAAATATTAAAAATGCATTACTTTATTTTTGTATTTTTCCCACTAAGCACTCAATGCTAACATAATAAAACTCAGTAGAAATACTCTAAAGGATAAACATAGGTTTGCCAGGCGTGGTGGCTCATGCCTGTAATCCCAGCACTCGGGAGGCAGAGGCAGGAGGATTGCTGAGTTCGAGGCTTGCCTGGGCTACATAGTAAGCTCAGGGCCAGCCTGAACTACAAAGCGAGACCCTGTCTCAAAAAAAAAAAAAAAAAAAAGAATAAACATAGGTTTAACACATCCATGTTCCTGTGACTTTATAACAAGAATTCCAGGTAGACTTATGTTGGTATATGGGAAATTGGAGGGCTTTTCCAGCCTTTTTATCCTGAACTCATCTCTCTCTGTATCTGGACTCTGATTCGGCCACAACGAGGGCAGGTGGCGCTTACTGCACATGCGCTGTAGGTGAGGTGGATGAAGAGTAAGGGAAGAGAAGGGAAGGACAAAGGGGCCGCGCAGCAGCTGGAAAGCAACCCCTTCCAGCATCAGCCAGGGAAGCAGAAGAGCCAGTGGCTGAGGTGCGAGGTCTGCAGGTTCCCACCAGACTTGGCTTAGTGTTGGGGAGATGCGGGGGGGGGGGCAGGAGGAGAAGCATTTGCTCTTTTTTTTTAATCTTTATTGGTACATTATAAATCCACATCATGATCACACTCAACATTGAGAATTTATACCAGTATATGACACAATTTAATTCTCATTTTTTCCACTCCCCGACCTGCCCTACAACCTCTCACCCCCATATACATAAGGTTTGTTTCTTTTTTTATTACCATCACATTTTTTCTTTTCCCTCGTTATTTCTCCCAACACCCCATTTCCCTTTTGAATATTTTCTATTTCACAATATCTATCATACATTCTAGAATTCATTTACATCTTCAGTTTCTCATACTAGAGAAAAGATACGATATTTACACGTTTGACCTATTTATTTCACTTAAGAGTATGTCCTGAAGATACGTCCATTTAAGTATAAATGACTCAAACTTGCCATTCTTTATGGCAGAGTAATACTTCATTTTATAGAAAAGTCGTATCTTCTTTATCCCGGCTCGCATTCAGATCCTCCTGATGGCTAGTAAGTAGAAGATACAGTTGAGGATTGTAGCTCCACTTTTCAAAAAAAGATATTGAAGTCTAGATTTTAAAATTTTTAAATGTTGTCAGTGCGCTTTGGAAAAAACACCAGGGTAGCAGGGAAAATGTGTGGCTTTGGATCAAATGTGGCCAATTTATGATCTGATGTGAAGAATCGAGTGCAGCGGGGCCCTGTTTTCCACTGCTCACAGCCTGGACATGACCACAGGTCAGGTAGGGCCCCTGGGCTCTCACTGCCTCTCAGGCAACTTGGTCATACTCACCCTAATGGCTGTTTCAGTGGGTGTCTGAGTCTGGTGTCTGCACTGGCCCCACACATCTGATAGAGTGCTTGGCATTGTGGACAGACTGGGATTGTCCAGGTTGTTACTTCCAAAGCAGGAGGGAGAGGAGAGCTATGCTGTGGGTGTCTGAAAGCTTTTCCCTCCTCACCTCACACCCCTAGCATAGGGGTTCAAGTCTCTGGCTGAATTTCCCATGGGGATTCTTTTGAGCGGCAGCCACCCCTTTGCTACCCACGGACCCTCACTCTCCAGGCCCCAAGCCACACCCTAAATTCAGGGCTCTACCTCCTCAGGACAGCTTCTCTGTCTCTGTAGGATGGAAAATGGCTCCATGTTACTCCAGCTCGCTCCTTCCTGGCCGGACCCATGATGAAAGGACACCCTTTCTTTCTAGACCTTCCATGATCACTAAAATGTTATACCCACCAGAGAGGACAGGGACACGGCAAGAGGAAGCTACAGAGATGAGGGCAGGGACCCAGCCTCGTTGGTGCACTGTGTGAGCTTGTGACTCGAAGCATGTTGGGGGGGCTTGACTGCATGCGTGTCCCAAGGCAGGTCCAGAGGTGGCAGCAGTCAGTTTCTGAGAACCCCTCGGGCTCATTCACCTTCTCAAAGCAGGTGTTTTCAGTGGTCTGGGACAAGGGTGAGCCTCCACTCCACTCTGGTTGTGAATCAGAAATGATAAGGGGCCAAGTAGCCCAGAACTTTGTTGCTAGTACTACTTCTGTTATGAAATTCTTGTTAACTAAGTAATGATCAGATTTGTGCTTTAGAAACTATTTCTTATTTCTTTTCTAGGAAGCACAGCACCCCTTGGCAGATAAGGAAGATAAGAGGTGAGTCTGTCTGACCTAAACTCTTTGACCAAACTCCCATTTCAATAATGTCCTTCCCAGGATTCTCTCACCTACTTCCTTTTTCTTTCAGTATTATTTCCTATCACTAGTTCAATTGTATGGTGGTTCATGAATTATGAAGGATGAATGATGCTTAAAGGGGCTGTGGCAAGGGTTGGAAACATGTCTAGGGGGCCAAATCTAGCTGTCCACTTGTTTTTGTAAATAAAGTTTTATTGAAACACTTGCCTATCTGTTTACATATGGTCTATGGCTTTTGTCCTACAGTGGCCTAGTTGGGGTGTTCTAACAAAGACCCCACAGCCCTCAGAGCCTAACGCATTGCCTATATGATCTTTTACAGACAGAGTCTGCTGATTTCTGCAGTAAAGCAACACTGGGCTGAGCCACTTTATCTTTTTAATCCTGGCTATGGCACAGCCCATCCCCCAGTGTCCCCTAGCTGGAACATGGTGGGCACCTCAGGGCAGTCAGTCTGGGGCCACTGTGATAATAGCCCTTCTGCACAGGCTTATAGGGATCCCAGTGGATAATAAACATAAAAGCCCTTTAAAAACTGTAGCCTGCTACATGAATGCTAGGAATTGCCATTTCTTCCTTTCTTTTGAGCCTTTCAGATTGCTCCACTTCCTTAATTTGATTCTCTTTGGTTATTTCTGTGGCTGCGACGAGAGCTATTAAAACCTACAATTTGCAGGCAGAGCTAATGCTAATTTTCTAGTCAACCTACCTTTATGTAGATTGTCAAATGACAAAGATATTTAAAAATAAGCATGGGTTATATAAAAGAATTGGTTGATGAATGAAGCCCACAATCAAGTATTTTACTCCAATAGTTAAGAAAAATTCGTTTCATATATTCTGTTCAGTGAAAAAAAAAATGCACCTGACCAGTAACTATATTTAGATTCTCCCCACCGCCTCCTTGGCCACATATTTGATTTGGCGGTAGCAGCAGTTCTGGGAGTGTGTGCGCGAAGAGACGCCTGAGCCCTCGCAGGAGGGCGCGCTGACCTGGGTCACTGCTCAGACACACCAGGCTCGGCTGCTCGTAGCTGAGCTGGTTGGTGAAAGGAAGAGCAGGGAACTGATAAGACAGTGGGCAGCAAAAAGCTTCCCCAGAGGACAGAAGGAACAAATAGTCCAGATTACAGGTGCAAAGCATTGTCATGTACAGAGGCTTCATTGAGGGCAGAGTGTCTCCCCACAGGACAGTGATTTGTAGAGGCAGCAGGAATTGCCTGAGGTTGCAAACTTGTGGCTCCTGGGTCCAAATAAAGCCCGCAGACTTGCTTCGTGTGGCTTGCTTGGTGTTGTGCATGTTTTTTAAATGTGTTATTTGAATGTCTTTATAAAGACAGGAAGTGAAGCATAACAAACAACTTCACCTAAATTTCTAATGAAGTTGTGTATACAGCAGCTTAGCTCCCCTAAAATTTTTAAATTTACATCAGTTCACTAAGTAGTAGTGGTCTTTGCTGCCAGGTCAAATGCAACATCACAGCCATTTCAGTCCCAGTGACTTGCTGCTACCCATAAGAAACGACTCAGTCCCTTCTCTTCTCATGCTTTGGGGGCAAGTCTGATAAATGCAGGAGGTGCCTGGCTACAGAGAAATAGGAAGAGGTCCCAGCGAAGCTATCATATCTGTCAAGGGACCAGCATGTGTCTGGAAATTGAGCAAAGCCCAGACAGACGGGAGGAGCTGCAGATGAGAGGAAGGGTCTGTTTGGATTCCCAGCCCCTCCTACAAGGTCTTCTGGCTGTTGGAGCTGAGCTTGGATTATCAAAGCAGAAACTGCAACCAGAGAAGGTCTAGAGTTTTGTAAAGATTGGGGACAGGTAGATTAGTTTCTTTCTTTCCTGTTCTTTGTCTTCCTTCCCTTTTCTGTCATCTAGTAATGAACCAAGATTGAGTTTGTGTGTGTGTGTGTGTGTGTGTGTTGGTGTTTAAGGGGGAAAGAGCAGGCACAGCAAGGTGCCAATAGGTTCTATTATAAAGATTTGCTCAAGTTCTGGCCTGAAAATTCTTTGCACAAGTGAAGAGAATAGACATCTTTGTTCTTGTTTTATTGGCAGCAATGAGTGCAGGAGTCCATGATATTATTTTTTGTTCCCCCTACCCTGGAGGCTTGTGAAGTTTATGGACCCCTCTCTGAACTGAGATTTTTCAGTGCATAAGTGCATGAGATTTTAAAAGAAACTAAGCACTGAAATAGTTATTGAAATATTATTATTCATTAAACAGAAAGATACAGTGTCAAGTCTAATAAATATCTTTGTTTTAAACCATTGAATGGTGTAAATAGTATGTTGAAATACAGGCGACAGCTGCAGAGGGACTTGAGAATGTGTGTGGTTTCTATCAGTGAGGGTCTGATCTATCAGGGAATTCTTCTACTCCTTCAGTTTGAAGGAAAAGCTAAAAAGCTACTGGAGGTTAGTGAAGATTATCCATATGTTAATAAACATAAACAAGAATTTTCACTGGTGATTTCCTAGTAAGTTAGATGCCAGTTTGGGCCTATGATACTTGTATTCTATTATGTTCAGAAAACTCCCTCAGTTTTTTTATTGATTATTTTTAAAATTAGTATTGAACTTCCTTTTCAGTATCTGTGGAGTGACATTTTCTCATTAGCTCCACTACTGTGATAAATTATATTAAGGAGTTTCTTGACCCCGAATTCTCCTTCCTGAGACCTAACTTCCTGATCTTTTCACCTGATAATATCTGAACATTCTTACCTCTTTTCTCTGGGCATTTATGTCCTGATCAACTTGTGCTCCGTTCCAAGCATTTCTCTGCACTGCAAGATCTGTCCCTTCAGCACCAGTCACATGCCTGGGCAACTCACCTACAAATCAACCTGAGAAGCCCCCTCCAGTTTTGGCCAGAGTTTTGTTTAAGTATTTACTAGTTGAGGATCCTCAGATCTGCATGGACCATTTCCTTTTGAGGAATTGTAGGTGATTTCCAAATTTCCTGGCTCTTATAATTATCATATGTCCATTTGTTTGCCCTGAGTTGCTCCCACATGGTTATGAGGTTCTTGCTGGTGCTGAGTTTGGTTTTACCTATCCATATTCTGAGGTTCTTGGGAATATTTTATTTGCTAATCACAGCTTTCCATTATTGTGCCAAATACCTGAGATAATCCAGTCAGTCCACAGTGGCTCAGCCATATTTGCTATGGGTAGGTGAGGAGGAAGCACATCATGGTAGGGGGCATGTGGCTGAGCAAGCTGCTCAACTCAAGATGGCCAAGAAGCAAAGAGAGAAGAGGGACAGACCATGGTCCCATGATCCCCTCAGGGAGTGCCCCAGTGACCTGACCTCCTCCCCTTAGGCCTCACCTAACTATCTCTCATTTGTCTCAGGCCTGGGTACCAAGTCTTTCAGATACGTGGCTTGAGGGTTAACATACCCAAACCACAACAGCTGGTTGCATTTAAAATGGCACATAGGAGTTTTTCTTTTTATTTTCTGGATCAGTCTACATTTAGATAACATCTTCCCAGCAGATGAAATCTTAATTACAATTTAAATTCTTGGTACCCATTGGTATTCTTAAGCTTTCTTTTCATTCTTGTGTCAGTTCTCATATTTTGTACTATGTCAGACTGGGCTCATTGGAATAATATAATGTACAGTATAATATGATGTACTATACTATACTATACTATACTATACTATACTATACTATACTATACGTCTACAAAGCAGATCTACAGTGGTTGCCTGCAGAATCAGGTGTCTGTCTATACCCTGGAAAGCTGAATGATGCAATCGAAGGTGGAAGACCTGGAGCTCACTTCAGAGTCCCTTTGGGAGCAGAAAGGTCTATAGTGGAAGGCTGAAGAGTCTGCTAGAAGCCTGGAGATGAGCCTCTGAGACAATGGCAAAGAGTTAGAGATCCTCCAAAAGAAATAGAAGCAAACTTTCCTCTTTTTATTCCACTCAGGCTACAAACCTATTGGTTGGTGCTGCTTGTACCCAGGATGGGTCTCTGTCTTCAGTAAACCCATTAAGCCACACCCAGAACTCTGCTAATCCAATCAATTTCTTACTCAATTGATGCAATAGTTAATTAATGTTCACATGTTCCTCACTGTGTTTTTGAACTTCTTATTATATTTTAAATCTTTGTGGGGGTATGTGTGTGTGAAGTTATTTCTTCCTTCTTGGTGTTGTTCACTTCACCCTTTGTCTTCCCTCTGTCTCTCGGATAGTATCACAAGATGTCTTCTACTGTGTAACTTTTCTCTTTAGATTGCATATTGGTCACTGTCTCTCTGTGGTTCACCTTAGCTCTCCCTTCACATCAGCAAGCTCCAGCTCCTACTGGCTTTTCTTCCTCAGACCACAGGGTTTGGACGCCCTGAATATCTCCACCCTTTACCCAGTCCCTGCTTCAGCATTTCTGCCCTCCCAGTCCCAAACCCCATGATGCTTCCAGGAAGCTTTAAAGAGGAGCGTGGGAACTAGGGACGGACAGAATGCAAGACCTATGATGCTATACGTGAAAGATTCATATTGATCCCTTGGAGTGGGCTGCAGGAGGAAAGGGAGGTGAAGCAGAGATCAGGATCAATGCTCCTAAAAGGCAGGAAATGGTCAGGAGCAGAGTCGAGGGCCCAAGTTTTTGGAGAACACATTATTGGGTTGCCAGCAGAATCCGAGGGCCTTACAGTGACAAGAGCTGCTGCAAAAGCCCAGGACAGAGTGTGGGGCAGTGGAAGGGTGGCACAGGATGATAAACTCTCTTGGGAGGTGGAGATGGTGCCTGATCTGGGGATAAAGATGAAGCAAGAAGGTATGACGCTACTCACCACCAGGAGCTTCTCCACCTCTGCAGGTTTTTGTCAGGGGGAAGGGCCATTGTGAGGCGCTCCTGTAACCCTGCTCCGGAGGCTGGGCCTGCAGTGCCTGGTGAGTTACCCAAAGCAAAGCAAAAGCTGCATCACCACTGAAGAACTGTGGGTCAGGTCACTGCTCAGCTCCGCATGTCTGCTGTTCATCACTTACGGAGTGCGTAGTACGAAGTGCATGAGCTCAAATCTACCCGTCTCCTCCCCTTTCAAGACTAAGGACACCAAGGAAAAATAAATTTTCAGGAATTGTGGAGACATCTGATGACCAGCTCTAAGAAGATCCAGCCTTCCCCCCTGGCAGTGTGTAGACATCTCCGGTCATTGTGCTGACCTTGAAACCACCTTGGGTTCCAGGAGAACCAGAGGCCCTCACACTACCCCCTGACGAAGTTGCTCCCAAGCTGGAGAAATGGCCCTGTGACAGGAACTGAGACCACCTCCCAGGTGAGATGGTGAGAGCCAGACTGTCCCCTTAAGCGATGATGGCGCTACTCTAAGCCCGCAGAGCTGCTCCTGAGACACCACCTCCTGACCAAGCTGACCAGGTCACCTGGGCCACCAGTGGTGCAAAGCTCAGCCCTTGGCTTTATGCGCCTTTTCTGTAAAACCCAAAAGCTTCTCTTGGCCCTTTAAAAACAGATCTTGAGCCTCTTTTTCTGTGCTTCGTATTTGGAGTAAATCTCCTTTTCTGCCTTTCTCCTCTCTTCTTTACCTCGACTGACATTTTGGGACAAGTGTCACCACGTTGCGCAGGCTGTGCTGGAACTCTTGTTATTCCTACCCCAGACTCCCAGGGGCTCCCAGAGGTGTCACAGGTGTGTGCCACTGTGCCTGGCTTAGTATTTTTTTTTTTTTAAGTAGGGAAGCAGTTGTGATTTTGGCTATTAGAACAAACAGCCAGTTGAAAAGTAAAAGTCACTAATTGGTAACCTACATGTGTTTAAAAACAAAAAAAGGGGGCTGGGATTTGGCTCAGTGGTTCCGGCGCCTGCCCAGCAAGTGCAAGGTCCCTAGTTCCATCCCTGTAACCACATACAGCAATACCCGGTGTGGGGACTCACGCCCACCAGCAATAAGTACCGCCTACCACAGTGTCCAGCATGGCGGCTCACGCCTGTAATTCCAGCACTCAGGAGGCAGAGGTAGGAGGATTGCTGTGAGTTTGAGGCTTGCCTGTGCTCCATAGTGAGCTCAGGGACAGCCTGAACTACAGATGGAGACCCTGTTTCAAATAAACAAAAAAGGCATACAAGAAACTAAACAACAAAACAAGGAAAGAAAAACTACTTGGCTGAGTTTTTTTCTTCTTTCTGTTAGATGATTGGATTGGGTTTACATTACGGCATTAGAAATTAGAGTTTATTGGGAAACACTGATAGATCTTTGGAGACTTATATTTCATGTGCTCAGTTTATAGAACACAGTTCTTCCTAAAACTGACTCAGAATTAATGTGCTCGTCTCCACAGTAGCTGTACAGTCTGCTCCCCGCCAACAGTGCAGAAGAGATTCTTCCCCACAGCCTAGCCAGTACTTGTTACCAGCTAATTTTCAATACCAGCTGTTCTTTCTGGGGCGAGATGAAATCTCAGTGGTGTTTTAATTTGTATCTCTCAAATGACCAGTGATTTTGAACATTTTTCCTTATATTTATTTACTGTTTGTACTTCTTCATCTGAGAAGTGTCTACTCATTTCAGATACCCATTTTTGGACTGGAACTTTAAGTTGGAGGGCTCTGACTTTTTAAAAATCTTTTTTTTAAATTGAATTCTTTATTGGTACATTTTTTTATACATCTCACAATCACACATAACATTGAGGAATTTGTACCAATATATGACACAAGTTAATTCTCATTTTTACCCATATCCCTACCCATCCACACCTCCCCGCCCCCTATATACATGCTCTATTTTCTTTCAGAATCATGTTTTTTCCTTCCCCTCATTACATTCCTACACCAAATTTCCTTTGGAAATTTCCCATTCTACAAAAACTGTCATACTTTCTAGAGCTCATTTGCATCTACAGGTGCTCATATCAAAGAGATGATCCGGTATTCGCCTATCTGTGATCTATTTAAAATTCTTATATATTCTAGATATTAGTTCTTTGCCTTTGGAGATTCTTCAGGAAGCTAAAATTAGAGATTCCAGTTGATCTAGCTATTTTCCTCCTAGATATTTTCCCAAACAGTTAAAAGCATCACACCTCAGTGATATATGCATCATTTTGTTTATTGCAGTACAATTTAGAATAGCTAAATCTTGGAAACAGCCCATATACCCATCAGTGGATGAATGGCTAAAGAAAATGGAAAATGTCATATATACATGTGTATGTATGTGTTTATATATATATATATATATATATAAAATGGGGTACTATATATATACATATATATATAATGGAGTACTACTCTTTAATAAAAAGGATAAATGGACATCTTTTAGCTAAATGGATGTACTTGAGATCATATAGTGAAATCAATCAGACACACAAATTTAAATGTCATTGTTTCTCTTGTATGAGAAATCCAAAAGGTAAATAAGGAGCACAAGAGAAGATAGATTTTGGGAAGTAGAAAAAAGAACATATTCAAGTGACAAGGGGAACAAGAGGTGCGGTGGGGCGAGGGAAGGGCGAGAAAAGGGATTTGAAAAGAAGAGAATGGAAGGAAGAAACTGGAAACAGAGCTTTTGTAGATGAGGAGTAGAAGAGCTGGAGGGAGGAGAGGGGAATGGGAAAAAAGAATTAAGATATATTATGTACCGGTACAAATTCCCCATGATGAGTGTGATTTATGTATGGCACACACGTGCTGAAACGAAGTTAATCCACTTCAAGTGAGAGGCAAAACCCTCATCGTGGTTGGAACCTTCTTAGTTACCATTTGAGCTCCCCACCCTAGTCATCCATGGGGATTTGAGGGCTCCAACTCGTATCTGGTCTTCTCATAAACCCTGACAGAGATCTAGAATCTAACAGGAGATCGCAGCTCTCCCTTCCTCAGGCCCTTCCTTCTGTGGCATTTCAGATTCGGTGGATGCAAGTGTCCAGGGACAGACTCGGGCCCCACCCAAGGCTCCCAGACCTGCTCGCCCTTTTTCCATTGGAAGCTCGTGTCTTCTGCCTTCCTGGTGCTTTGCAGTGCGTTAACAGCTCTTAGGTTAGTAGGGTTTGGCAAACCATCAGGATGGTAAAATCTCATTGACAGAACTCATCTCTGGCTTTCTCCTTCTGGTACCAGGGAGATTTAAGAGGTGGCAACTCCATTTGGCTCCAGAGATAGCAGGACATGCGCTGGAGGCAGGACCCTCGCTCCTGGTTCTGCCACCTGTTTTGGAGGAGTTAGTTAAATGCTTTTATCCTCAGGTTTCTTATCTGTAAATGAGGATCCCATAGCAGTGGCTGTGAACCTATGGCACATGTGCTGCAGCGGACTGCTTGTATCATTGAAAGCTCTAAAAGGTTTGCCATCCCTCCCTATGGTTTCCTACCTGACAGGATTGCTATGGAGAGTAATTGAAGTAGTCGATATGAAGCACTTAGCAACCTAGTGAGTGCGAGCTGTTGAGGGCTCTTTGGATTTGGGCTGCTGAGGTGGACATCTAGACATGCGTGTGGCTGTGGCACTGGATCGATCAGGGTGCTTTCAGTAAGCAGCACAGCAGCTTCTGCAGTGGAGGCATTTGAGTAAGTCAGGACAGCGCCAGGTTGGCCAATTCAGGCCTCACCGCTGTCATCGGAGACACAGCTCTCTGCAGGGACACAGTGCTCTCTTCTCTGCCAGTCTAAGGGGTGGCTGGTTCTTCAGGCTGGTTCTCCTCAGAATCACACCACGGTGGGCAGTTATATCAGGACACCCTGCCTTCTTCCTTGCTCACAAAGAATGGGAGAGGAGAGCTGCCCTGGGCCATGGAATGTGTGACTTCCCTTCAGTGTAATGGGGTCAGCCAGGCCAGCCTGGGGTTACCTGACCCAACAACAACTGTTCAGGGGCTGGTACTTCACTCAACCCAGGTGCACCAGACTTGCTCACGTATATGAAACATCCGCAGAGCTCATCTCCTTCAGTACCCAGGTCTGGAGAGTGTGGTTTGCTGATGATGGGGCCAGGGGTGGGCAGTTCACAGGAGGTCCTGCGCTGGGACACATCAGAGGCTGCACATATGGCTGACCACAGCACACAGCAGCGTGGACAGGTAGGAGCCAGAGTCAATAGTCAGGTGCTGCCAGTATGGAGGAGGGTGCAAGTAGGGAAAGGGTCAGTGTTGGAGGTCTGCATCCGGAATCCATAGACCAGCAGAATGACTTGGTGCCAAAGGATTCCCACACATTTGTTCATTCTGTACCTTTCACTGAACACTCCCTAAGGCCAGGGTCTGAGCTTACTGCAGTAAATCGGCTCCTACATGCATTGGGAAAGGCAGACACCTGAAAACAGGAGGAGACGACTTGGTGTTTTCCAGAGGTAACATGACTGGCGAGTGTGGCACTGAGGGAGGAGGTGGAGGAGGAGGCCACCTGCTCACGTCTCCTCCGGATTCCAGAGGGCAGTCAGTAACATGCTCACCCCAGCTGCCCCGTCTCTGGCTTTCTAAAGATAAATTGCTCAGCCTGGCTGAGGGAGGACAGTCTGGCTGTCGGAACAGTGGAGGCAGCAAGGCCAGCAGTTCAGCGCTGCCCTGGGGAGAGGGCTCTCAGCATGGTGCTCTCTCGGCTGCTGCAGTGAGGCCAGTCTCCACTCTGACTCTCTGGCTGGGTGGTATGAAGATGGGACAGAGCATGGTACACCCACAGGAGACAGTATTAACACAGTGCCTGGGCACTGGACAGAGAGCATTGGCTACAGTTAGCCTCATTCTAACTCTGGACTCGGCATGACAGATAGAAAAAAGGTGGAGTGTGTATTAAAGATATTTCTCGCTCCTCTGTCGGAAATGCCCTCCCAGACAGACACTCAGCACCTCCAATTAGGTAACAGTAGTAGCAATAAATATGATACCTGATGCTGCCCGAATGCTCAATACCTTGAAAGCACTGATAGACAGATGATCTCATTTGATGTCTGGACTCTGGTGCTGTCTGATGGTCTTAAGCTCTGAGCCCTTGAGTGCGGACTGTCTGGCACCCGCATGGCAGATTTGTGCCCCCCTGGGAAATGCTGCCCCCCACAGTCTCCTTCCTCACACACAGCAGCCATGTCCTCTTTATTGCTGCTGTTTTGTTGAAAATAACGTCTTCAAGCTTTCGGCTCAGGCAGTCTGCTTCTCCTCTAGTGATTTCCCTTGACAATTTCAATATCATGTCAGCTTCATCCTGGGCTAGAAACACAAACCAGGGATGTATTTAATATGTAGAGACTTCGAGTATAAAATACCTGCCTTTACTAAAAATCAGAGTTTAGCAAATGATATTTGACAAGAGGGAAAGAGAGAAACAGATTTGTGTGCCCTAAACATTCTGTCTCCTAGGATACATTTAGATCTGCTTCGTGCTGGGGACATGCTGACGATGGCTGTAGAGGCCTCCCTCTGTGCTGACTTCCAGGACAGATTGCTTCCCATCTCTGATCCGTCTGCTTCCATGTTGCTTAAGGAACCAGGGCACAGGATCTGCAGGCTTCCAGGGTAAGCCTTCTGCCCACACTGTGGCACCTACAGGGTGCCAAGTGGGGCTCTTGCCTGCCAGGTGGTGATAGGAGTGATACATGGAGATCTGGCTGCCATGACCCCAGGAATTTGCAGGAGTAGAGGTCACAGTCATGGCTTGAAATCCCAGCTCTCTGCAATGAGTGGTGTGACAGTAGGTAAATTCCATGACATCTCGAGGTTCTGTGTTCAGTTCTGATCATTACTGATGAATCATAGGCCTCAAATACCTGGACACACATGAAGCTTGGGGAGGAATCCAAGCACAAGCTGCACTGGGCCAGATGCACACAGGGCACAGAGGAAGTGAAGCTCAGATGTTTCCACCTAGAGTTTTCTGCTGGCTGTGGCACTGCCTGATGGATAGCGGGTGCCTGGCTCCCTCCACATCTACCTGTTTGATCCAAGATGAACCTTCAGTATCTATGGGTCCTGCTAGTCAGATTGGTTTGGTACAGGGTCACAGCTTGCTTCTCCTCTATTCACTCTCACTGCTATGTCCAATCTCTTCCTAGTGTCTTTCCTGGGATTTCACAGGATGCTCTGATCCAGGCCAGGAGACCACACTCTGAGGTCCTCTTCTCACAAAATGGAGGGCTGCTATCTTCTAGACAATGCCTAGTCTTTCCCTGATGGTGACTGTATCAGTCAGTTCTCCATCCCTGTGACAATATACCTGAGCAAAACAACTTCAAGGAGGAAAGGTTACCTTGGCTCCAGGATTCAGAGAGGTCAGTCCATGGCTGGCATTGTTGATGTGGGGCTGTAGTGAGACAGGAACATCATGAGGGAAGAATGTGGTGGAGCAAAGCTACTTGCCTCATGGTAGCCAGCAGGAGATGAGGGGGAGGGAGAGGAAGAGAGGAAGGAGCCTGGGGCGAGATACAAGGCCATGTCGCATGATCCACTTCCTCTAGGGGATGTCTAATAGTCCATTCAGTTGTAGTCTTGTTGGTGGATTACCCAACTGGTGAGGACAATACTCTTACAATCCAGTCCTCTGTCTGTGCCTACCTCTGAACATGACTGTGTTGAGGATCAAGCCCTCAGTAGATGAGTGCTGGGAATCGCTTCACATTCAAAACACAGCAGTGATTATATCATGCTGAGAGGCCAATGCCAGGGAATCACAACCTGTCAGCCCTTAAAGAAGCCAGCTAGTGTGTGTGAGGTGTGTGTGTGTAAACTTTCTGATCTCTGCTTTATTTCCTCAGTTTTGTACATACATTTCTCAAATATGAATTGACCTTGAGCCTCTAATGGCTTTTATTGTTCATTTCATTCCTCAGCAATGAGGGTATTTAGGTCCTAAGTGTGGAGTAGGTAAGACTGAGTGAGATCATGCCTGTGAACCCTGGGCAGAGGACTTAGAGCATGTGCAGGGCTGTCACCAGAGGAGGGGTCCTACAGCTCCAACAACACTGGGGACAGTGGGGCATCACCTCTGGAAGCCTTGTGGGAGGTTCTGATGTTTAGAGCAATGTAAAGGTGTTTTCTAAGCATAAACTTCCAATTGTTAGAAGAGAAGATTTTAAGATTTTACCACAATTTCCCCATGTTCTTTCTGCACATGTCCAGAGTTAAATATGTACTGTTTTCTCTAAAATTTGATGTCTTCAGCTTAGAATTCTTTAGCATTTTTTTTTTGAGACAGAGTTTTGCTTTGTAGTCCAGGCTGGCCCTGAACTCACTATGTAGCCAGGAAAGCCTCAAACTCAGCAATCCTCCTGCCTCTGCCTCCCAAGTGCTGGGATGACAGGCTTGAACCACCAAGCCCAGCTGATTTAGCAATATTTGAGAAATTCTCTACTTAGAATAAGTATAGAAGAAGGATACATTGTGGAAAGCAGGAGACACAATTATTACTATTTATAGATGTTTAATTCATCAGCCTAGAAGCCCCAATGTAACAATTAGATAACTATCATAATTTGTGTTGTACAATAAATGCGTCAAAATGTTTTTCCCCAAGTGAGCACAAATTAAAAAACAGAATATAAAACAATTTGCCTTGGGGAGAAAGTAAGAAAATAACACAAAACTACAAATGTGTTGAACACAAGATGTGTATGAGCTGTATAAAGAAAATGGAAAAATTATCAATGGAGAACATAAAATAAAATTTAAAACTTGTATCAATCCCCAAAGGGAGAGGCGGAGAACAGGTAGATGCTGCACACTTGGTTTTCATGCAGCAAGAAACCCTGAGCTTACAGACCCTTTAGTGGTGGCGCTCAGCACTGGATTCATGGTCTTTTCACTGAGCTGCACTTCCCACCCTTTTCTTAATTTTGAAAGAGGGTTTTGCTGTCGCTAACCGGCCCAGGCTGGAATCAAACTTGCAGACGTCCTACTTAAGCCTTCCTGAGTGTTGGGCATACAGAGATGTGCTACCACACCTGGCCTAGAACCTGGAGTTTTATAATGGACGGAGGGAGATTGGACTCAAACTTGCCTTTTGCTCTGTGGGGAGGCACCTTCCACTCCACACTCTCCATGGCCTACACATCCCTGCAGAGATCACCAACACCTCCCGGACACAAGGCAAGACACCCAGAGAATTGTTTCCATCATTTATACACTGCCATGGCTTCTAGAAAATTTCTCCATGAATGTGCCATTCTTTTATGCACTGTGATTAATACAACCAAGGCTGATGTCTAATCTAGTCTAGGCCTATCTCGCATGGCAGTTAAGGCTGCATAAAAGACAAGGGACATAGAGATGGCTAATGTGCTCTTGCCTGCTTGCCAGGAGCTGTTTCTCCTTTGTGATGCCCCTCTGCCATCCTCCATGCCGTGGAGCCAGCCGACTGTGGACTGAAACCTCTACTGTGGCTAAAAGCCCTTCCTCCTTTAACTTTTGGTGTCAGGTATTTTGTCTCAACAATGAGAAAAATAAGACAGCGTGCTTGTAGGAAATGAACAGGTCCAGAATTGATCGTATCACATTTGGGTTTTTAGAAGACAAACTGCTAAGTATCATTTTATTAAAAAGCTTAAAGCAGTAGGATGACAAACAAGTGAATTGTTGACTTGAATAATTTGAGCTAGTTATGTATTTGAATAATTTAAGCTTGTATGCTTTCCTTTCAGTGTGAGTTAAGAAAATTCCAGGTTTCTGATGAATCTTTCTGTCCAGTTTATACCATTCTACATTAATTTTTTAAATTGAATTCTTTGTTGGTACATTTTTGCATACACATCATGATCACAATCAATATTGAGAATTTGTACCAGTATATGATATGACTTAATTCTCATTTTTTCCCATTCCATTATCCACTCTACATCCTCCCTATATACATATGCTTTGTTTTCTTTTTTAACATCATATTTTTTCATTCCCCTCGTTACTTACCCCTACCCTTTTCCCTTTGCATATTACCTATTTCACAATATCTAGCATACATTCTAAATTCATTTACATCTTGAGCTTCTTTACCAGAGAAAAGATACGGTATTTACACAACTATGACCTATTTATTTTACTTGTCTTTGGGGGCCTCTGCCCTGTATATTAATTTTTATACTGACTTCTATTTGAATTTATCCAGTTATGCAAGTACTATTTCCAAAACACTCAAACCAACTAAATAACAAAGGAAATTTAGTGTCCAGCACAGAAAAATAAAATATTGAACCTACTGGCACTATAAGAATTCATTTTTTTCCAGAAAATGTTGTGAAGTCAGTGAAAACTCACCATTGTTGAAGATGTGGCAGAAATGTATTCACTCTAAAGTAACTTTTCCCTCTAAGCCTCGGGCATGTGACAGGCACCTTCCAACTGAGGAAAAAACTGATGCCTGTGCTTAAAAGACAGACTGATTCTTCCTCTTATTTACCCTGAGTTGAGAGAGGCTTCTATTTCCCACTAAAATGTTACTTAAAGGACCCCAATATTAGAATAGCTTAATGATAAAGTACTGACATAGACTAATTACATGGAATTTCACACATGATAAAGAGAAAACAAAATGCTGCAGGATAAAATTTGAAAATAAATATTTTAATGTATGTGCTTAAATATATTAGGAGAAAATTCAATTAGGATCATAATGGATTCTGTGATGAGTTCTACACCAAAAAAATAAATTGACATTTGAAGATAAAATAAGTGTTATTTCCCTCTTTTTACTATTCTTTGAACCCATGGTGGGATATGCCATGAAATTTGCTTTATGAAGTATCTTACGGAAAGCAGACTTTCCTGCCCCATAAAAAATTCTCTTCGAGACCTGAGCACTCACCGTGGACTTCTGCTGCCTGGCTCTGGTTCCCGGGCTGACGGTGTGTGGACACACCCACGGGCTCTCTGTGGGGCTCCGGCCAAACCGGAACACACAGCTCGGGCTGCCCACACCTCTCAGACCGTCTCCGTGCTTACGTGGGAATGAACAAGCTTTGCGGCAGGTCTGTAGGGCAGAGGGGTAGAAGCAGAAGCGATTTCTGTCTCTAAAGTGATAGAAATGCTGAGGATCAGCACAAAATCACGGTTGCTTTGAAATGTATCAGGGCTAAGTAAAGAGGTGGTTTCAGGTGCTGCTTCCTTGGGAGCAGATTCCACTTGCAAAGGTGGCTTATTGGATGCCTGGCTCCTCGACACCAGGCACAAACCCTGCGGCGTCCCGCGTGGAAGCCATCCTTGGGGCTCCACAGTCTGTCAGGTAAACCACTGTGACCATGTGAAAGAAACTGCTCGTTGTCTATTGATTTTCTTTTTCTTGCACTCCTTATTTGTCCCCTACTGCCACCCCCCACCAGCCTTGCTCAGGGCAAGAGGTTAACTGAAACTGTCTACAAGGTCTTGAGAGAAAGACTCTGCAATTTGCTTCCAAATGGTTTGATTGATTGCGGGTATCGCGTACAGGGAGCCGAGGGGAAGTGGCCTGGTCCTGAGGAATCCTGATACTTTGTCAGCTGGCACTAAATGCATTTTTCATACCTGCGATCCGATCTCCTAAAGTCGCATTTTCTAAGAGATCTTTAAAAATTCCTCTGAGCAGAGGTAACTGACTTTCTGATCGAGAATGATGTACCTAAGTGGACAGGGAGAGGCCAAACTGGATGGGCTGCTGGGAAGGGGATTTCTCCTTTCTCCCTTGCTCAGGTCAGCAGCCCTGCAGTGCCTGTCCATGCTTTACAGATGCCTTCTGTTGCTTACTTTCCGCCAGTCTCCAGGAGCCTGAGAGATGGTCTTGTTTCCATTTGAATACGAAGAAATACATGGGAAGCTGGCCATCAGCGCTGTCTGGGCTGATGCAGAAGGGGATGAATTATTTTGGAGGCCACAAGTCCCACCTGTAAACTACAGACTGGCTCTTAGAACATCCAATAGCTGCCAGGGAACATTTTCAGGGTCTTTTTTTTTTTTTTTTTTTGTACTGTGGATGTGCACACTTGGAGGATCTTTATTGAACAAAACAGCTTCTGGGTGCTGACCATTAGCTGCTGATCTCATCACTTAACTGAAGCAAGTTCTTACCTGTGGTTTTGTGCTGGGTGTCTACTGTAACTGATATAGACATAGCATAATGTATGGGTTTCATAACCAAATGTGAAACCTCTGACTCAGAGCTGGTGACTCCAAGGTGCACGTGCCACCTCCCCCCATCCACAGAGGCGCCACCAAAGCACCACAGTTCTCTGCGCAATTCAGACTGACTGTGTGTCTAGAGACCTTCTCATCCTAACCACACAAGGAGACTTTTCAATAATCGAGCATTGGCCTGCTGGACCTCATTATTAATGCAGTCACTGGACAGAAACAGCTAAGTATGCTGGCACTGAGGCAGATTCAGGTGTCTGATGGAGGAGGGGATAGGTGTGGCTCCAGTCCTCATGGGCTGACCTTCTAGCAGGGACAGTGGACAGTGACCAGACAGTCACATAATGACACATTTAGTCATAGCTGTGAGAGGGACTGCAGGGGGCAATTGCAGGGACCAAGGAGTCTCAGTGTTCTCAGCTGTTAAATGGGTACAGGACTGTGCCTACCTCAAAGGCAGCTCTGACAAACAAATGAGGTAATATGTGCATGTCAGGGGCCCAAGGCCTGGGGCACAGCAAGCACACAGCAATGTATTACGTATTATCATCAGCAACATGAAGCTGTGTGTGCACATAAGCTCTCCTTGATTCTTGAAACCAGCCTGATGAAAGCTGGAATTTCAAGGTTTCTTCCAACAAGTTAGATATCATGCCAAGTATGTGAACATCTGACGTGTGTTCCCCACTAGCCTCTGGGTTCTCTGACAGTCACAGTCTTCCCATTTGGAATCTTGCAGCCCCGCTGGCAGCCACACTGTAGGGGCTGAGCTGTTATTTTTGAGTGG
Organism: Thryonomys swinderianus; assembly: GCA_004025085.1. Lineage (NCBI taxonomy): Eukaryota > Metazoa > Chordata > Mammalia > Rodentia > Thryonomyidae > Thryonomys > Thryonomys swinderianus. Next base: position 12,529 of record PVIC010001984.1, on the reverse strand, counting down.
AGAAGACCTGCTGCTCTCTTGACGTTAAGGTAACATTTCACCCTCAGCGAATCTGCAGTGCCTAGGTTAGTGTCGCTCTACAAACAGAGCACACTTCTGCCTCACAAGACGTGCCTGATGATAGGGGAACAACTGGAAGTGAATGTACCAGTGGAATTGAGAGGTGGTTGGGAGCTGGTGGAGCAGATGTCTTATCATCTTGAATCTCCCCCATGGCCTAGTAGGCTTTGAACATAATGGGATAAGGGGTGGGGGCTATGATTCCAGTCAACCACTGAATATTCTCCATGAGGCAGACAGATATTTCCAACCCTTGTCGCAGCGGAGATGTCTGCTTGCCTACATGATCCTACGTTTCTTAGCTTTCCTGTGACATAGTTCCAAACCAGCAAAATGTAACAAGAAGTCATTGGGTGGAGCTTCTGGGAAAACGCTTTGTATTTTTTTTTTTTTTTTGAGACAGGGTCTCGCTTTGTAGTTCAGGCTGGCTCTGAGCTCACTATGTAGTCCAGGCAAGCCTCGAACTCAGCAATCCTCCTGCCTCTGCCTCCTGAGTGCTGGGATTATAGGCGTGAGTCACCACACCTGGCTGTGAAAACTCTAATGAGGGACAAGCTCAGGGGACATCTTGCTTCCCTTCTCTCTATCAGTCATGGATGTGGTAGCTACAGCAGCAGCCTCTTCGAATGAGTGTGAGTCACAGCCCAAGGCCTGCAGAGCCAGCATCTCCACCCCCTGATCCAGCACTCAGTACTACTCAGTGTATGAGAAAGAAAAATTGTCATTTGGTCAATTCATTGCTATGTAGGTTCTTTGTTATGTAGCTGAACATAAACCCCAACTTAAAATTATTCAAAGTCCAACCTTCCATGCATCTTCTCTGAACTAAAAAAAAAAAAAAAAAAAAAAAAAGTAGCTGTTGTTTCTTCCACATTTTGGAATTACCTGGACAGAAACAAAACATGATAGGTGAGGAATTATTAACCTCATAAGAATTGTTTGAAAGCAACCTAATGTTCTATTAAATAGTTTTAACATAGAGTGCTAATCTAAAGAAGTAAAAAAAAGAAGCCACCTATCTAATGTGAAATTTACTAGTGGCCATATTTAAAAGTAATTATAAACAGATGCAGTTAGTTTTAACATTTTCCTATGTCTTCAAAGCTGGTGTGTATTTTATACTCACAGCCCACATCAGTTTAGGTCAGCCTCATTTCCAGTGCCGAGCAGCTGTGTGGCCAGCAGCTGCTGTGTGAACAGTGAGGCCACACAGTGACTACTTGGGGGTCCTGGGGGAATTTAAGAGCCAATCTTCCATCATCACGCTCAATATTCATCTTACTTGTGTCCAGCTCCTCTTGACCTCTACCCCAGCCCCTGGCCCAGACCCTGACACCCTGGCCCTGGGCCTTTGGCCCTTCCATGCCTTCTTCTGCAGCAGTAATAGCAATCTTTTTTTTTTAATTGAATTCTTTTTGCTTGTTTGTTTGTTTGTTTGAGACAGGGTCTCGCTTTGTAGTTCAGGCTGGCCCTGACCTCACTATGTAGCTCAGGCAAGCCTCCAACTCAGCAATCCTCCTGCCTCTGCCTCCCGAGTGCTGGGATTACAGGCGTGAGCCACCACGTCCGGCATTGTGGTATGCGGTATTGATTGCTGGTGGGCGTGAGTCACCACGCCCAGCATTCTATGTGGGTACCAGGATTGAACTCAGGACCTTGCGCTTTGAGAGGCAGGCGCCAGAACCACTGAGCTAAATCTCCGGCCCTAATTGAATTCTTTATTGGTACATTTTATATACAGCTCACAATCACACACAACATTGGGGAATTTCTACCAGTATATGACACAAGTTAATTCTCATTTTTACCCACATCTCTACCCACTCACAATCCCCCACCCCTTATATACATGCTTTTTTATTTTCTTTCAGAATCATATTTATTCTTCCCCCTCATTATGTTCCCACACCAAATTCCCTTTGGATATTTCCTATTTTACAAAAACTATCATACATTCTAGAACTCATTTACATCTATTGGTTCTCATACCAAGGAAAAGATCTGGGTATTTGCATATCTGTGATCTATTTATTTCACTTATTAGAGTGTCCTCCAGGTGTATCCATTTGCACACAAATGAATGAATCTTGTCATTCTTTAAGGCAGAGTAACACTCCATTTTATTAAAAAACCACATCTTCTTTATCTGGTCTCCAGTTGATGGGCATTTGGGTTGTTTCCAAGATTGGGCTATCACGAACTGAGCTGCTATGAACAAGGGTGTACATATGTCTTTCCAGTGTGATTTTTAAAATTCCTTTGAGTATATTCCCAGCAGGGGAATAGCAGGGTCGAATGGGACCTCTAGTCCTGGTTTTCTGAGGAATCTCCACACTGATCTCCACAATGGTTGCACAAGTCTACAATCCCATCAACAGTGGAGAAGGGTTCCTTTCTCCCAACAGCCTTGCCAGCATTATTATTGGTTGATTTTGCAATAGCAGCCATTCTTTGTGGAGTGAGATGAAATCTCAGTGTTGTTTTCATTTGCATCTCTCGAATGACCAGTGATGTTGAACATTTCTTCATAACAGCAATCTTTTTTGAACAGACATCAAATTATGACATCGGGTCACAGTTTGTGATAAGTTTTGCAAGACCCATTAGATTCTCAACAGGCTTGCCTCAACTTACCTGACTTCTTGACAATTGATAGACTACTCTGTACTGGGTTTCTTCTTTTTTTGAAGCCCCTTCCTCCTGTGCCTTCTGGGAAGTGTCTCTCCTGATTTTCTTCTTATTTTCTGGCTACTTTTTCCTGTGCCCTTATTCTTTCACTCCATCCATACTGGAGGTAGGACTCAGGAACACAATCCATGCTTTCTTCTTTCATTACCTGGGTAGAGATGCTGTCTATATTCTGTGGGCTCTGTCTTAGTTTGAGTTGAGGACTTGTAAATGGGTAGTTTTCTTGGAAGATGATTCTGAGGAACAGCAGTCAGGGACAAAGGAAATTAGAATATATCAGATAAAGCTGATAGAAAGATGCACTGATGTGAGGTCTCACAGCAGGGGCCAGAGCTCAACTCTCTGGGATTTTCTGATGTGGAGCACACAGCATACATCTTATGTATCTACTCTTGGATTAGGAGGGCCAGCAATTCATCTGTTACCATCTGACCTGTTTGTAGGGCATTGCCTTCCCTCACATCCAGGCTGCACAGATGGCTCTAGGAGGTATTTCTCAACTAAAGAGAAGCAGCAGCACATACACAAAATATTCGGCACAGGAACAGGTGTGGCAGAGCAGATGCATGGCCACCAGAAATGGAATATGGCCCTTCCTATGCCGTTCTGATCTCCTTGTGTCCTCCACGAAGCCCAGCTGGTGCTGGATCTTTAGATGTGTGGCCAGCCACATGTTCTGTCAGAGGTGGAGCAGAACAGGGCTAGTGGAACTAATGATAGTCCCGCTGCTACAGCTGCCTTTAAAATGATTTGTATTACCTCCCTCCTACACTGTCATTGTAGCTTTCCCTTTTCTGGGCCAGCACTGGAGCCTGTCTCTAACATGCCTGATGCTGGTGGACTAACAGGGACGTCATTCTTGAGGGATTTGAGCTCTTGGCTACCATGTTCTTTTTTTAGGCTGTGGTCACTAAACTTTCTAATTCATCAGTTCACTAAAGGAGATGCCACAGAGAACTGACTGAGTGCGACAAAGGAATGCCAGCTCTTCACAGTCTGGCTCTCTCTGTTTGCTAATCCTCTGGCATGAGGAGCCCAAAGTAACTAGTGATAGTTGGAGCTTTGCAGTCCCTAAAACCCTTACCATGCCCTTCGCTCGAAGCAGTCACATCTATGTCCCTGGAAAGTAGACTTATAATGTAGTAGAGTCATGGGCTATGAGTACATGAGAAAAGTATAGATCATTGAAAATTATGGCCAGGGGAAGCCACTTCCACTTCCATTCCTTGGCTCCCAGCTCTGTTTATTCTAGCTTTTGGGAACATAATACAATATACTCGGCACAGGAACAGGTGTGGCAGTGGCTAGTGGAACTAATCACAAATACTATGTCTTAGAGGAAACACTTTATCCCTCCAGGCATTAGCCCCTAAATTCAAGGCTCAGTTGAGCCTCGAATAGAATATCCCATCATTGGGCCAGAGGGTTAGCTCAGTGGTTCCGGTGCCTGACTTGCAAGCACAAGGTCCTGAGTTCGATCCCCGGTAACCACATATAATGCTGGGCATGGAGACTCACGCCCACCAACAATCAACACCACATACCACAGTGCCAGGCATGGTGGCTCACACCTGTAATCCCAGCACTCAGGAGGCAGAGATAGGAGGATTGCTGAGTTCGCGGCGGCTTGCCTGGGCTCCATAGTGAGCTCAGGGCCAGCCTGAACTACGAAGCGAGACCCTGTCTCAAAAAAAAAAAAGAATATCCCATCATTTCTTCAGGCTGTCTTTTTTGGGATGTTCTAGCCAGACCAATGGACCTTAAGGTCATGAGCCATCATCTCACCTCCTGTGTCAGCACAGGGTCTTTTGATCTGAGATGAGCCTATAGCCATAAAAATAACTTGGTAAGTCTTTGCCTGGTGGCACTAGCTGGAGCAATGTGGCAAAGAAGATAAACCCATATCTAGAAGAGGATGAATAGCTGCCTTCCCACATGGAAGGCATTAAATGTGGTCACCCTCCTACCAAGTGGCTGATCTCCTTAAGAACTAGTGCAACGTAGCAAGGATCCGTGCCTGGGAGGCTGGGCATTCAGTGATGGCACTAGCTAGACTGCCTTGTGGGACAAAGCAAACACACTGGGCCCAAGAATCTCTGACTGCTGTCCCGGTTACCATGCCTGTCTTGCTCACACTCTTCTTAAGTCCTGCAGAGACCAAGGAGAGACCAGGTGGCCTTTGCTGAAGGAGCCATCACGTTGACTTGGTGGTTGAATGTCTTCTCCATCGTGGTGTTTTCTTAGGAATTAATGAGCACATAAATATCAATGTGTCTTTGTTTGTTTCCCACTAATTAAAACAAATGTGCTAGGCTCGGACATGCGCTGGCAGAATGAGAAAAGATTTACCGACATGGAAGCTCTCTCTGTGACTCAGGATTTAAAGTTCTATAATGAGCAACTGGAGTGGCCCAAACTGCTGCTAGAGTAGTGCCTTGAAACGCAACACAACAATGACCTGTAGTAAATTAGGTAGAGGAGCAGGAAATTGACTGGACAGAACAATGAGTCAGGGATCAGAAGGCCCAGAAAAGTGAGAATGTTAAAATAGAGTTACTTCATAAGATGAAGTGTCCAGCACCTGAACCTGTCCCCTGAAAGGATAGTCTTTTCATTAAGCCAATAAAGATACACATGTGAAGTGTCTCAAATAATCGAGTTTTTTTAGATTATTTGAGTCCCTCCACAATGGCTGTCCATGGTAGCCAGTAGAGGAGGCTAACATGTACTGGCTCCCTCATCACAGCGGGGACAATTGGCTCTGAGTGACAGGTCAGGGGATGGCACTCAACCATCAGAGAGGTAGGAGGGTATCATCTCTGTGATATAGAAGGGAGAAGGAACAAAATCTTTTTTTTTTGCTTTTTGAGACAGGGTCTCGCTTTGTAGTTCAGACTGGCCCTGAGCTCACTGTGGTGCCCAGGCAAGCCGCTGCGAACTCAGCAATCCTCCTGTCTCTGCCTCCCGAGTGCTGGGATTACAGGCGTGAGCCACCACGTCCGGCATTGTGGTATGCGGTGTTGATTGTTGGTGGGCGTGTCTCCATGCCCAGCATTATATGTGGTTACCGGGGATCGAACTCAGGACCTTGCACTTGTGAGGCAGGCGCCGGAACCACTGAGCTAAATCTCCGGCCCGAAGGAACAAAATCTTGACCTGATGAGATCTCTGTGTCCTACAGGGCAAGATGTAGGGGCAGCTGATGAGGGGATGACTTGACTTGATTAACAAAAACCAAGTCAACCCAAGAGCTTGGTAGCAGAAAGCAGTTATGTAATGGAATGGAAAGGTCTGTCCCCCACATTATAGGGAAGTGCCTCATTAGAAACCCATAGCTGGTCGACTGGGTCCTCTTGAGGATGCTACTATATTTCCATTCAATAGTCCTCCAATTCTTCCCCAAATGGCTACATGGGCAATTTTTAGAATAAAATCTTGGTCACTTGACCAATGGATTTTTAGCCCAGGTCTGAGCATATTGGGTCCATAGAGTTCTGTCTTCCTGATCTTGAATGTTTAGTTAGGATTGATGTATACTCACTTTGGTCTCTTGGCTTTAAAATGAGAGCCATTGTGATAGAAAAGGTCAAATAAAATCTTCTGAATCTTTTCCCCAGCATGTTTCCCAAGTTAGTGAGAAGTGATGCCATATCCCTAAAGCAATTTCAGACAGCACAGTCTTTAATAAGGACTTGAGGCAATGCTTTCCAAAGTGTGGTTCTTGGGCCAATAGCTTGAGCATTACTTAGAACATTCTAAAAAAATGAACTGATAGGTCCTGTTCCTAGCCTATGTTAGAAATCTGAGACAAGGCCCTGAAATCTGCATTTTAATTAGTTTTCCAGGAGATTCAGGTGAGGTTTAAAGTCTGAAAGCCACTGCCATGATAAATGGTGATGGAGTTTTTCTGGTCATGATTATTTGAATTTCCCATTCAAGTCACCTGTTTTGTCCATTCACAAGCTGGGTAGTCAGTGGTAGATGGTGGTCTTCGCTGGGGATAGTCTGCTCATTGCTGTGCATGATGTGACTTCTTGATCAGCCTCTGGTGTGGTGCATGTGTCCTTAATTCCCCATCATTTGGAAGGTGAGTCACATTATGCACTGAGAGAAGAATAGAAGTGTACAGTGATACTTTTGTCCCAGAGCTTTAATAATTTCCCTGCCCGTGACAATATAGAGTGAAGGATCTTGATTATCTTGCATTTTATAGAACATTAAGCTGCTATACAGTGTTGGTGAGAGGATGCTCATTGCCTAAGAGAGACAGTAATTGGTGAGAAGTCTGAAGCATTAGTAGATCACATCTGCCAGAAACTAGGATATAAGCTCCATGAAGATTCAAGGGCCTGACATGTTTGTGAAGGTTTCTAGGAATTCAAAGTCATGGAACACATGGGGCATCTCTTCCATTCTTCTTGCAATGAAAAGAAATACCAAATTTGGGGTCAGCATACATATTGGCTTTCTTGTTGCTGAACACAATACCTGATATCCACAGCTTTGAGGAGGCGACTTCTGGATTAAGAGGAGTCAGTTCACATTTGGCTGGCTCCAAGGTAGAATGGAATGGTGGAAACATGTGGGAGAGGAAAGTACTCTAACCATGGCAGTCAGGAAGTGGGTGGGGTGGGGAGAAGCTCTTCCCGTGAGATCTCACCTTGTAACAGCATATTCGGTTTGAACCCATTAGTCCACTGAGATGAGAATATTGCCTGCATGATCGTCATTTTTCAAAAGCCTCATCTTCGAACCCAAAAGACTTTGAGGGGACATTTTAGATCTAAACCATAACAGTATACCCTCTACTTGGGACTGTTCAAAGATTCCAAAGCCTTCTAGAGGCTTCTGCAGGGACATAGAATGAACAAGAACACAGCAGCAAATACTGGGTGTGGGAGGAATCATTCCATCTGACCAATGTCCAGCAGACCTGTTGGTGGCTGAGGAATCTATGGAGGACATAGCAGCTATGTGGAGTCTCTAAGAAGCTTCAGAAGGGAATGGCGAGAACTGGTAACCAGTACTGGTAACAGAACTGGTAATTAGTATAGATAACCCAAAAATTTTGATAATTTAATCTAATATAAGCTTATCACTCAATCAAGAGTCTAATATAGATTTTCTTATTGAGCCTCTTCTCCAACAAGTGGTTCAGGGACCCAGGGCCTCTTTTGATTTTGCAGCTCTGCCCTCCATTAAAGCCATTCCACCCACTGAATGGGAAAGTGGAGAGAAGAAAGAGAAAAGAAAAAAGCATGGAACACTGTGCACAACACCCCTCACTTCTGCCCAGCTGGCTCAAACTCTGCCATGTGGTCCCACCTAAGTAAAAAGGGGGCTGGGCAGATGGGCTGCCTGAGTGGCCACAAGGAGCAAGATCTGCAGAGTTCATCTACTGTATGTCCTCACTCAGAGGACTATCACAAAGGACAAGGCTTTCAGATGGCGGGCAACTACCATGAGTTCTCAGAGCACAGGGCCTCTCTCCTATATCTGTGGGTCTTTGTCTCAATGCATTCTTTGTGTCCTATGGCAAAGCCTGAGTGTTCAATGCTCTATCACTTTGCTTTAAGTGGGGGCTTTGTTTTATAGAAACAAACGTAAGATGTGATTATTCTACCTGTGCCCCATTCTTCAATGCCTGCACAGGAGCTACAGCTTGGTTTAAAGATATGAAGTAGAGAAACAAACCAGGTGTAAGATGCAGGGCGTGGTGCCTGGTAAGCAGTTTGTAAATGATGGCAATTAATTAAGAAAACAAAATGTGCTGATGGCCCATTCAAGCATATCTGCAGACCACACACCTCCCTGTGGGCGCCCATAGCCTCTGTTCTGTTACTTACAACTCAGGCTCTCCATATTAGGTCCCAAGATGCACACAGCTTTTCAGCTGATCGTCTCCCATGACCGCATCTCAGATAATTCATCTTCAGCTGGAGGAGACAGAGCTGAACATCTGACCATGCAATCCCAGCAGCTGCAGACACTTTGGGTTTCAGCACTGTCCATATGGGTGCCATCAGCCTCCAAATTGACCTCCAGAGTCCTGAAGTGAGACACAGCTGCCAGGACTGGGGAAGGTGTTTGTAATGAGTCAAGAGAAGTTATAGGTGATGCGGGCCACATACCTCTGCAGACATGGCTCTCATCAATGACTCTAGGGACTTAGCAGTGGCCCACTGGAGTCCTCGCCCACGTGGTGTCTGCAGGCTGAACAGAGGCGGTGTGGCACCAGCACCTGATGTGAGACTAAAGTAGGAAAGTTGCACTGGGGAGAGGGAGGACTTGCACAGGTGATGCCTGGAAACCATAAAACCAATACAGATAGAGTCTCCCAGGACCTTGAAATGTAAGAATTTGCATGTGGCTTTCTTTCTCTTTTTATTAAAAAATTTATTATTGTGATAAAATATGCAAAAATATTAAACTTATTGTAACTATGAGAAAATGTCCGATTCAGTAGCATTGATTATATTCACAGCATGTAGTCATTCCCGCTCTGTCCAGATCTTTCTACCGCCCCAATCAGAAACACCATGTCATTAGGCACTCATGACTCATTTCCTCTTCTTCCCACCCTGGAAACTGCTGATTTGTTTTCTGTCTCTATGGCTTTGCCTATGCTAGATTGTTTATTTCAGTGGAATCATTATTATGTGGTCTCTTCTGATTTTTGAGTAGCCCACTCTTACTAAACTTCCATCTTTAGTTCTTATGTGAGAGGAGCCATATATTTGGGGTGAACAGAATAAGAGCAGATGTAACTTAATATCTCATTTACACGTGGGTAAAGTGAAGCTAAAAAGAGTTGATTTTCCTGCATTACATAGCCATAGGTGGGAAAGTGGGAACTTAAATGGAGGAGGTGAGTTTAAGTCTAGAATCCATGCACTGTGGCCTGTTACTTAGTTGACTCCAGGAAAATATAGTAATTAACAAGTTAAGCAAAACAGCAAAACAATATGCAAACAATTCAAATACTGCCATGAGCTTCCTGGTATTTACACTTATCAGACACTTGCATAGGTGGCCAACAACAGAGGCTAAGTCAGGCCAAGGTAATCAGGAAAGGGCTGTTGGGCCAACACGGGGACCACTGTAGGTGATGTAGGAGTGGACAGGGTGGTGGCCCTGGAACCATAGATGTGGAAGGACAACAGCAGGCACAGGGAGGAGATGGGCAGGAGGAGCTGAACCCTGTCCAGTCTCCATCTCTCTTCTGAAGGCTGAAGCCGCTAAACAGGATCACCTGTGTGCATGAATACGCGCACGCACACACACACACACACACACACACACACACACACACACACGTTCTCAGTTACACTTCAGCCAGTAGAGGAACTGAACACACGTATCAGCATGCTAGTTGAGGGGAGACAAATGTTGGGTGGTCAAGAAAACCCTGTAGAATAAGGCAGCGGGGAACCAAGGTGGGCTAAGAGGCTACTGTTCCCTGATGGAAGAATTATCAGTTACTACTGAGAAGCATTCTCTAGTTTGAGACTCTGAGAAATTACATAGATTTTTATCTGGGGGTTATCTGACAAGAGAGGAGCTGAGGCCCCCACAGCATAAAAGGTTCTTCACCAAGAAGATCTGTGACAAAGGCCACAGTCAGGTCAGACAGTTTTTACAAGGAGCCATAGCAACCCAGCCCAGCCTAGAGATTCCTAGAGCTGTGACTCCAGGCGTGACCACACTCAGGACGGCGAATGGACATGCGTTCCCCCCAGGATAGCAGTCTGCCTGGGGTTCCTGGGTCCAGGCCAGGATGATATGCTGCGGAGCTGCTGTCTTTGAGGTGTGCGGTTCATGAGGATCCAGGAGCAGACAGCTTCCATTTAACCCTCAACTCAAGAGGAGATCAGAAAGGCCTGCCTCAACACAGCAGAAGCTAAAGGGGTCCCTGGGCAACACCTCAGCCAGTGGCTGCCCTGGAACTACCAGGACAGTACTCAGCCTAGTCCAGTTCGGGTCCTTCCCTCTCCACCCCTCTCATAGCCCCGCGGGGCAGCCTTCCCTGGTGCTGCATGGCCCTTGCTGTCCTCCTGAAGTGCATTGTGGGTGTACTGGATGTGAGTGGAAGCAGTCTGACTCGGTGAGGATGGAAGGGCAGGTGTTTGGGTCGTGTCCAGCACAAGAACCCAGAAGCCCAGCTTCCCACTTTCTGGCTTCAAGTAAAACAGTGAGACTGAGGGACACCACAACAGTCTCCCAGTTTTTACCATTCCAAAACTGAAACAGCTGGAGACCAAATTCTGAGTTAGGTCCATGGATTATAAACAACAGTACGTGTGTGGCGCACAGCTGTGTGTAGGCTTGCATGGTGGCAGGGACACTTAGCAGGAAAGAGTGGGCCCCTGATCTGAGGAACAGGGGTGTCTGGGTGAGTTTCAAAGATGCAAAGCTCTCCCTACCTCTGCTTTGCTCGGAAGCAACCCTCAGCCATCTGGCCTCACTGTCATGGAATCTCCAGGTATATAAGGAATTAATGATGTCGCACACTGTGTTCTGGCTTAGGGTGATATGTGATAGCTGAACTCTGTCTCGGTATTTTGACTCCTGAAAAGAGGGACAGAAGGAGAGGATGGTCAGGAGTTCAGACTTCCAGGCCTCAACAGCTTGAAATTTTTATTCTGTACAGTGTTCGAGAAAAACATGAAAATATCTTACTAATAAACTCTTCATTTTCTGTCAGCGAGAGTTGGTTTCTGTTGCTGGTGACCAGGAACCTGGCCCTGAGCTGCTCTACACCCCTCCTCCAGCCTGTCTTCACCATCCTGAGGGTGAGGTCAGGGTCTAGACTGGTCTGTGGTCAGAGTGTTCCTGGGTTGGAACTCCTGTATTATAATTTTCTGTCTTCCCGTGAATCAAGAGCAGTGTTTTTAATTTTAAGAAAACCTGTTCAGCTAACATTTATTGCACTCTTTCCACAACCAAGTTCTGCAAGTTACTCTGGGGAATAAGCACTCATTTCTGACCTGGGCCTGGAAATGCCACACAAGGCAGGCAGACCCTAGCACTGAGCTCACTGTAGGCAAATGTGAACATAACAGTGTGCAGGTCGGAAGGAGACACAAATTTAGACCTGGTAGGGTCAGGACTATATGCATTGTAGAAGTAGACTGTGCATGTTGTGGGGGGCTGAGAGCCAGATTCAGAACTTGACTTGATTTTGTAACTTTCCAAGGAGGAACTGGTGTAATTTTCTGAGCACCGAAGTGGAGACATTAGTTATATGAATCTCATTAGGTGTAAATTGAGTGAAATCACCGGTCCATAGACCCATCTGCTGCTTCTTCTGGGACCTAAGCTCTTCCAGGAAGACAGAGTTAGTGACGGATAGAGTTTCTAAGCACCAGAAATTAGAAAATGTGATACAGTGTCCCTAGCACATAGTAGGTACTTAATGGCCATTTGTTTATCACATTTCTGCCTATTTATCACAAGGGAAGTTTGAGGTAAAAATGAACATATTATCTAGGGAGCCAGTGCAGCATAGTGCTCGGGGTACTGCTCCGATTTTCTGGGCTTAAAAACTACCATAGAACTCTCTGCTTATAGCAAGTTGTTTCACTGTTCTCATGCTGCACCTCCTCAGTAAAGTAGGAAACAAAACCTTTTTTATTGGCTTATTTGAGTTTTAATACACTAATGTGCACACATGTCAATACCTGGCCTGGTGCACACCAGGCATTCAATACACGTGATTTGGCTAAAGCACACACAGGCCTTGCTGACAGAGTTTTTCCCTGACTTTGTTTAGTAAACCAGC
>PVIC010001983.1:24326-83055 GCA_004025085.1 Thryonomys swinderianus | reverse complement strand
AGGCAGGTGCCAGAACCACTGAGCTAAATCTCCAGCCCCATATTATATAATTTTTAATGGGGGGAATATTGAGGATGGAGAGGTTTTCTTTCATAAACAGCAATATCACTGCAATCAAAACATGACACACTTGTAATTCTAGTTTTACTAGTCAACAAAGGCAGGGACACATTAGAAGAGAAAAGATATCTTTAAAGATTGGAATCTGAAAGCATTGGGTCAATAATACACACATTTAAGTATCTTTATGGGGTAGCATATACTGTTGTGGAAAAAGGATTACTTTCAGATTTGAGTAGTTTGTCTCCTTCAAAGTCAAAGTTGAGGCAGAATGTTTCTTTTCTGAAATACACGCATGATTTCCACTGACATTCTTTTATAATTCCCACTAGTTATAAAATTCATATGGAATAATACCTGGTGTAATCTGGTTGTAGAGATATTAAAATTTACTGTATGATATTTCCATTAAAATACCAATGAATATTTGAAAATTGTTCAAAATTTGAAATCCACTTACTCCAGGAATTTAATCCTTTTGTGTCAGTGCCTTGTCTGCCATTTTTAGTCTCTAATGGTTACATGAATGATCAATCACCATACTTAAGCAAAGACGGGAACAGCAGAGGTGATCAGGAGACACAGTTCAAAGGTGTCTTGATTTTAACACTATTTGTATAATTTTACATATCATGAACTCCTCATTTATGACCCAATTTCTCCCACTGTGTTCTGCTGAAGAAAACATAAAGCAATGGGGACAGTGACACTAAAACTGATGTGATCCTTATAAAATTGAATTGCTGAATATGGAAAATAAATCTTTGATAAAAATATTCAGATTTCATTTACATATTTAGTAAAATAGAGTAAATAAACCAAGGAGTTTGTGAGAGAATGAGTTATTCTGGAAGATTTATAATTGGCTCATGAAGCAGCTTTGTCAGTGGTTAGCACAGTTTAGACTAAAGCAACCACCTTTATCTCTCATGCACAATAAATGCTAAATGATCCGAGGTCCAAATTGGTTTTTTTCACAATCCAAATTCACTGAAATATTTAATTACCAAAGCTCCACTTAATTTTGTGCTGGCAGGAGGCAAAAGAGGGAGATGAAGCTTTTTCAGAACAAAAATCCATCTGCCACCATGAACGGCCCTTGTGTTTCAAAAGCACTCAGCGACAACATGCCCTACCTTCTCTGTCCTAGTTTTATATTTTACTTTTTTTGGGAAAGAAGGGCATTTAAAAATTGACACATTATCAAAAGTGATATCATGAAAAATTAAATTGCCCAGGCTATGTGAGAAGATAAAGAGAAAATCTAATAAGTTCTATGAAGGGCCTTCCAACTTTGACCACATCCTGTGTGTCAAATAGGAATGAATGGGTTTTGGTGATATTTAGCATTGTAGTAATAATGGCTGAAAATGTTAATATCAATAACTACTGCTGCAAATTTGAAAAAAACTCTTTGAGACAATATTACTTTGGCTTTTATTCAAATGAGCAGAAACAAAAGAGGCATTTAGGCAGTAATTTTTTTTCTTACTCAAATCAAGCTAAATCTCATTAAGAATTGATTCTACCAAAATGAGCTTCTGCAATTAAAAATAACTTAGATTAGAGATAATCTATCTGACAAAAAGAATATGTTCTATTAGCAATTATTTATTGTGTGAAGCAAGTCAATTTTCTGTTAAAGGTTCTTTGCACAAAACTGAAACAGGTTAGATCTATGTAAAAGAAATTTTCCTGCTAAGATGTTCTACCATCAAACAAGGAAGTATGTAAGTGATATATTAATCCATTTGATTGATAAAAAGAATTATCTTCTTTCATATGATGCTCACTTATATGGTTTTTTTTGAATATGATTCTAATTTGCCTGTCAATTATCTGACAGTCAATTGGAGAAACTTTAATATGATATTTCAAATCAAATACAAGGACAGAGTGACTTAGTGGACTAAATCAAGGACAGAAAATGAAGTAATTACAGTACTAATCTTAGCTTTGCTTAATTATCTCTGACCTCTTGGTAGTTACACTGGACTAATATAAAGTTCATTGGTGTTTTGTAACATTTTATTACTACATATTAGTTATACATAACATTGGTTTTTATTTTGGCATATCTTTATATGCACAATGTACATTGATCATTTGCACCCTTTTTCCTCTATGTTGTTCTTCTCTTTTTCCCAACTTCCTTCATCTTCTCTAGTTAGTCTCCTTTCTACTTTCATGTTGGCTTTTATTCCCTGCTAGATTTCACATATGAGAGAAAAAATGTAATACTTATCTCCCTGAACTGAACTTATTTCACCAAACATGATGATCTCCATTTCTACCATTTCCCTGCATGTAAAGTAATTTTGTTCTTTGTTTATTGATCATTTACAGCCATCAAGGCTGTTGTAGCTTAGCTATTGTGAACTGAACTGCATGTACATTTCTACAGTATGCCCACTTTATGTTTGGTATATAATGAAGAATAATTTAACAATGCAATACCCATCCTAATACCAACAATAAATCTTCCAAAAGCTAGAAAAAAAAGTCCTCAAATTTATGCAGAAATAAAATGCCAAAGCAAATCCTGAACACAAAGTGTAATGCTGGAGGTATTGCAGTACTTGATTTTCAATTATACTACAAAGCTGTAGTAACAAAAACAGTATGGTATCTGACACAAAGATCACTAGAATATAATGAAGTCTAGAAAAACAAATCCACCCAGCTGCAAACGTCTGATTTAAAGGTATGATCAACAATATGGTAAATGCTGCTTCTGAGTGCCATAATGGAAAGGCAGGGTCATAAAACTGTAACTGTTTCTTCATTCACCTCATTCACCAGATCTAGCACTATTAACTTCTGGTTTCCCTCCAAAGTCACAATAACTTGAAAGAAATATTTTTAATGGATTCTGGAGACTGAGGCAGCCATTACAGAGCAACTAAAGATACTCATGAAAAAAATGACTTCCAGAACTGCTTCAGATAAGTGTGCTCAAAGACATATTTTAAGGAGAGTTAACATCAATGAGTTTATTATTATAATCAATTTTTAAAAATTTAAGAGTTCACTCTATTTTTCAGGTATACCTCTACACTGAGATTCCATTTCACCCAATCAGAGTGGCTACCATTAAAAATACAAAAGCAAATGTACAAACAAATAAATGCTAGTGAAGTTGGAGGGGAAACTCAACCCTCAGGTACTGTTGGTGGCAGTGTGAATCCATACAACCACTGTGTGAAAATCAACATGGAGGATCATCATAATTAAGAATAGAGCTACCATTTGACCTACTCCTCAGTATCTGGGGTTTTCAAACAGAGTTTCTCTGTCTCCTACTTTTACCTGCTGCTACATGAAAAACTTAATATCCCTTTGAAGTAAGAATACTCAAGTTAATTAAACTATGCTATAACCCTTTATTGAAACCAGGGTATTTTGTAAATGCAGTTTTATTTTTATACTCTGAATTCATTATCATTGATCTATATACTTACTATTATGCTAGTGATATCAACTGTATGACAAATAAATCCTCCAATTTTGTTCATTTAAAAAATTATGTTGCCTATTACTGGCTTTTAGAATTCTATGTAAATTGTAGAATTAGCTTATTAGTGTCTACAGAAAAGCCTGTTGGAATTATGTTTGCTACAGTGTTGAATCTATGGATCAACTTAGCAAAACTAGACATTCTAGTAATATTAATTTCCCTAATCCCTGAACACGATATGCTTCTATTTACATTTGTCTTTACTTTGTCTCAACAGTTTTGAAGTTTTCATTGCAGAGGTTTTAAACATCTTTAATTAAATCACCCCGAAATATTTTGGTTTTTTAGGATATTATTTTTTATTCTTAGATTTCAGGTATTATTACTGTTCTATGTAATTGACTTTTATAGTGGTCTTTCATATTATAAACCTTCTAAGTTTTTTATGTTAAAAGTCTTTATTCAAAATTTAAAAAAAAATTTTTGTTGACAGTTAAACTGTTTATTAATAGAACTTTTTAGGAGCTGGTTTTCAATATGTATGCTTAATTTTTTCTTGTTTAATTACAGAGGTAGGACACTAATTCAGTAAAAATGTTGCCTCTAACTTGCTCCTAATATGAAGAGAAAGCATTTATTCTTCATGGTATTAATAGATTTTTAAACAGTAAGAGTGAGATAGAGGATAGTTAGTTTACAAAACTGTGAGAGTAAAAAACATAATTTTTGAATTTCTTTCCAAAGAAACAATTCCATCTCTATACTTATAAGGTATTAAAAAGGAAAATTGTGTGTTCCTGTATTTTCTGTCATGGAGCCTAAAGATGAATCAATGTTCAAAGAGAGATAAAGAGAAACAGAGGAAGAAAAAAGAAAGACTAAGAAAAGTTTAGTGATCTAGCTTTAATAGTTTCAGAATCTGTGTATGTCTGGTCGTTTGTTGATTCAGGGGCATTATTTTTTTCCTGTTAGCTAGTTAAATCTGGGTATTGCTATTTTATCAACTCAGGGGACCCTTATTTTTCCCTTTAGTTAATATGGACCTTGTCATTTGGCATAAGTAATAATTATTACTGGCATTTCTATAAGTGATGAGAAAAAAAATGACGACCCATTCCAGAAGATTTATGACATGTGAATGGGGCAAGTTAAACTTTGAGTGTTAGGTTGATTTAGGTTTTCTTATCTGTTTGTATTGTTCAATGATATTAAAATTAAATGTGTCTTTTAGTTTTTTTTTTCATTATTTTACATGCCCTTTAAAGAAAAATGATATTTGAATATTTGTGTGATATGGGCCCTCCTTTTCTGTTTCCTTTAACTTTCCCAGAATCTAGTTTCTCAACTACTGTGGTCACCCCTTATTTAGAAGGATACAATGATCCCCTAGTACTCTATTAGATGCCTGAAACTGTGAATATGCTGTGGACACCAGTATAATGCCTTTTTATCCTATTTATTCTTAATATAGATCTCAGCAAGCTCAACATATAATTTTGTTTTTCTTCAAGAGCTTTCGTCTTTTAATATAACAGCACCCCTTAATAGCACCTCTGGTATCAGTACTCTGATTTGATGCCATTATTTGGTAGCCTGATGCTAATTGAACACAAGTACTTCAGAGATAGCATAACAGTTGATATGATAACTGAGATGCTAAGTGACTCAGCACATATGGCTGGAATATGCTGGACAAAAGGCTGGCCAAGTCATCTCTCAGGAAGTAGAGTAGGTAGTGTGAGATTTTGTTGTGCTACTTAAAACACTACACAATTAAAAACTTTTTAATTGTTTACATCTGTAACTTTTCATTTAATATTTTTGGGCCTTGGCAGAACATGAGTCACAGAAATCACGGAAAGGAAACGTACAGATAAGGAGAAATGACTGTAAGTAGGAATGAAACGTATTGCTGTCCCAAGTTCAACAACTCAACTCAACTTTCACTGAGTATTTTACATCTTGTGTTCTATGGTCCAGGGCTTGTTCTGATTAAATCTTTATGCTTTACATACTCTAGAAGCTTGTCCTAAAAAGGATTTCATTTTTAATCTTAGATAGGTTTATATCTCAGCTATTTAAAGAATACCATTTTATCACTGTTTAAAGAACAAATGTGTTAAAGTGGTTAATGATTACCAAATTCATCATTACTAATGGAACAAAGGACTTGATATCTCCTATTCAGGAGTTGAAGGTGGTTAGTAATTACATTGCCTGTTCCATACAAAATAATTAAAACTTGGGATAAAAACTGTCATAAACTATTTAACAGCTTACACAGACTCTGAAAAGGAATTAGTTTTTTTTAACATAATAGACATAGCACACTCAAGTTCAACACTTAAAAATTAGCTGTTGTTAAATAAAAACTTCTATAAGTTAAGCTATGAATTCAATGCTGCTTTCTTTTTAAATTTTATTTATACTGTTTATATGACTAGGCTATGGTAATGAGATGAGGAGATACATTAAACAAGACAGAGCCAAATTTTATAGCTTAGTTAGGGGAAGGAAAACACTAGAGCTTTTAAAATAAGACTTCCAATGAATGTTTATGGAACTGGATTCAGGCAAAGCTGTTAAGGAACTGTATGCCTCTAACTCACCAAAGGAAAATAAATAATTTCATCCATCATGGTGAAAAATTAGCAGTCCTAAGTGTACATTCAAATTATTTATTACTCATGAATATAATAAGAACATAGTATATACTGAGCTTTCTGGTGTCTAATTTGGTCTCAGTTTGTTGGGTGAGTAGGGAATTGGGAGTTCTGTGAGCAGAAAAAGAAGTATGGTTTCTGTTCATCACTGGTAATTATGTAAGATGTGCAGCCAGTTCACCCGCATCCCCAGCACTACACCCTCCCTCTCAGAGCCATTTTTAGTTCTTCCTATTTTTCCACATTACTAAAAAATGGAAACAAAAGCATCTGTCTGAAAAACACAGATTTCAGAAAAGTCTACATAAGTGAAGTGCACCGAAGCATACTGTGTGATTTGCTTCCCTTTTTTCCTCACTTTGGATTGTCTTAGTTTTCTGTTGATCTCAGTGCTAGATTTTTTTTGATTGCCTCATGCAAACACTGGAGTGTGTTTGTGTGGCCTACATTCCCTGCAGAGGGTGAAAGCCAGAGGGAGAAGGGGAGGGAAGGAGGAGGGAAGAGAGAAAGGGAGAAGGGAGTATAGGGAAGTGATTACAAGCTGAAAAGCTACTTTTCCATTGAAGAGATACATGATGCCAGACTCTGGGACAGTTTTACAGTCACCAGCATGCTGCACTATCAGTCATGCCTTACCATAGGCAGAAAATTTTCCTTGTGAGAATACACTGTCTCATACAGCAAACAGAAACGTTTCCACCGTTCACCACAGTCCTGGTTCCTGGATCCCATCAGTCCTTCCTAGAGAATGGGGGAGGGGTTCCAGCCTCCATCTTGCCTTTTACAGATGCTCTTTTTTGCAGACCACCTTACAGGATGTTTTCGATTTAAATCTAAGAATTGCACAGTGTGAATTAGATGTAGGCGGGTTCTTTATTATTCTGTGAGTTAGAGTTTGGTTTCCAGTTTTCTAAAGTAAGTCTCACAGGTTTATTAAGCAGTTGAGCAAGTACTTTGTGAACCTCTTTTTGAGGTTTTTGGTGTGTCAAATGATATTTTTCTTTGTAGTGTTCCTGTAAGTGCCCAGTGGATGGACTATCACCCTTATTAGGAGTTTGAAGAAAAAAACAATTCATTCATTAAATGACTCAATGAGCCATGTGGCTCTGGGCTCAAATGGCTACACACTATCTTTGGCAGGTAAAAAGGAAGTGAACACTAGGTTTAGACCAATGGTTGAAACTTCAGGGGAAAATATAACAAGGAGGAAGGGGACACGAGATGGAAAAAAAATGCTCCAAGCTTTTAAGGTACATTAGATCTGAAGCATACATATTACTGATGCAATTTAGAAAAAAGTCTGCTATCATTGTATTTTTGTACCTCAAGTACATTATGGTACAATCCTGTTTGTAAAACGTATTCAGACAGTTTTATTCTTTGAGTTCTATTAAGCAGTAA
Source organism: Thryonomys swinderianus (assembly GCA_004025085.1). Classification (NCBI taxonomy): domain Eukaryota; kingdom Metazoa; phylum Chordata; class Mammalia; order Rodentia; family Thryonomyidae; genus Thryonomys; species Thryonomys swinderianus. The sequence continues at coordinate 75,474 of PVIC010001983.1, read as the reverse complement.
GTACTAGTCTCTGATTATGTTTATGTTGTTTACTTGAGAGTTATCTATAGAACCAGGCCATAGCTTACTACTGCCTATAAAACACAAGGCTGTTCAGTGCCTTTCTTCCCTTGGTACTACTGTTCTTTTTGGTCTTACTTGTGCCTCCACCCACCAGTTTGGTTTTCTCTGATAAATAAACATTTGATAGCATTATTTATTTATTTATTTTTGCTTCTCCTACTTTGGCTTCAGCCTTCATGAGAATACTGTGTATTAGTGAGCAAGAGTCATGCACTCTTCACCCCTTTTCTACTTACAGTCCTAATCTGTTCTTCTACAGTCCCAGCTGTTCCCTGGAATTCATGAAGATCGTTCTCGTTCTTTACTTTGTCTTTAAATTCTTGCAAGATCTCATCTCCCTGACTTGCTAAAGCTTTAGTTATTTATTTGGACTTTAATACCTCTGGCTACCTCCTCAACTTTTGGGTCAACTTTTACCGACTTTCTTTTCTGTTTTATTACTCTCGCTGTATAAGCTCCCTTGATAGTTATATTATTGGTAATTTCTAGCTAAAGCAATCTTCAGAAGTCTTCTCTGCAGGGGAGATAGGGAGTTACTCTGTGGAGGTCAGGAAAAAAAGAATGAATTGACACTTGCAATCATTTTGTGTCAAATACAGTGTAAGTACTTTACCATTTAATTTAGTAGCAAAAATATAGAAAATATACCAGGCCCAGCGACAGAAGCATAAACAACATAAAAGTGTGACATAACAGAAAGAGTGATTTATATCATCTAGGGAAGAGGGCTGGTGGCTGGAAACTCTGCATGTATGAGGTGAATGTTAAGCTGGTGACACACCTGATGGTGGCACTACAGGCGGAGCATGGCTGGGTGTTCTGACGGCTTCCCTTTCTGTCCTCCAGACTGTGTACATGCTGCACCATCAGACTGAGGCCAGAGCACACAGGGATATGCATCTGGCCTCCACATTTTATTCACTCACCATGTCCTCACCATACTGGGCTTCTGAGATCTTAAACACAGCATGTAGTCTGCAACCTTTGAGATGTTACACACGCCTTGTCCTCCCTGCTCCCTAGAAGGGGAGGATGCCCCAAGGAGTGGAGCGTGTGCATCAAGCAAATCACCACATTGGATGCATTTCAAACAAATCCTGTTCATCAAGTACAAGATGTTCTTATATGACAGCTTGGCTTAGTAAGCAGTCTCATTTCCTAAAGGGTTCTTTGTTAGATTAAATCCTTCCATCTCCCTCAGAAACAAGAGCAGCCAAAAGGCTGAGCTTGTTTAGGAAGTGGGTTTGCTTACTGCTGTGGTGTCAGTGTGGGGCTCCAGCTCACCCTTGAATCTGCTACCTGAAAGTTCCCTTGTTCACCTCATCAGGAAGACTGGTGCATGATGCTGGCCTTGGACTTCAAATCTGAGTATATTTTTTAATCACATTTTGTGTAACAGTGAGCTGTTATCACATAAACAAATGAGGAATTAATAACAATAAACTAGTATCAATTATAGAGCTCCCACCTTTCTACTTTTTTTTTTTTTTTTTTTGAGGCAGGGTCTCGCTTTGTAGTTCAGGCTGGCCCTGAGCTCACTATGGAGCCCAGGCAAGCCTCGAACTCAGCAATCCTCCTGTCTCTGCCTCCCAAGTGCTGGGATTACAGGTGTGAGCCGCCACGCCCGGCACTGTGGTATGTGGTGTTGATTGTTGGTGGGCGTGAGTCTCCACGCCCAGCATTTTATGTGGTTACCGGGGATTGAACTCAGGACCTTGCGCTTGTGAGGCAGACACCGGAACCACTGAGCTAACCCTCCGGCCCCCACCTTTCTGCTTTTGACAGGTATTCTGAATCTTAGAGATCACTTTCTTGCTGGGACACTTTTAAGCTGTGCTTGCTTCACATGTTCTATCTTTTTTCTCTACTCATATTTGAAAGAGCCAGTGCTTTAGTTCAGGATGCAGAAAGAGGAAGAGGATGATTAATATAGTACAAATACCCACCTACCTGTTGTAGCTGAGCGGGAGGGTGTCTGTCAGACAAAACTGACTGGACAGAGGAAGGGATGGCTAGCGACTCCCATGGGAATGATGGGTTGGGGAAGGCCGGTCTCTGCAACTCGAAATGGGTGAAAGTGAGTTGGCTGGTCTAGGCGACCTGAGCCAGAAAATTTCATAGGGAAGCAGGAATTGCCCTACACTGAGCTGGGGAGAAGCGTCATGTGAATTCTCATGGTCCTTCTTTGTGTTTCCTACAAATATTAAATACCACTGTGGACTCTGTAAAAGAGGAATTTTTTTTAAATAATCTAGCAATTTATATCTGGATGTGTGTTGGAGAGGTTGGTACCTTTTTGGAAGACATTTTTGAATACAAAAGCTTATTATTAGAATAGTGTACAATGATACCTTCTAATAAGGTCTGGAAAAGCCACTATTTGAAAAAAAAGGAAGAATATCTGGGACCTTTATACAGCATTTTGAAAAAGGTTCACTTTATCTAAGGAAAGACAGAATAAATCTGCTCAGTGATACTTGAGAGTAAAGGTAGATTAATGAGAAATACAAGTACCATGACACTGTCATGAAATACATTGGGAAGCAAGCAGAAGGAGCAAAGAAAGGTCATTCTTAAGTCGACGAGGTTTAATAGCAAGTGATGTCAAAAATGTTGTCCGCAGCCTCCCCCGCATTTGTTGCTGGTTAATTTTGCAATAGCGGCCATTCTTTGTGAAGTGAGATGAAATCTCAAAGGGAAAATATAGAGGTAAGTAATGAGGGGTAAGAAAAAATATGATGTTGAAAAACAAGCATATGTGTATAGAAGGTGGAGGAAAGTGTAGGGTGGGTAGGGAGATTGAGTAAAAATGAGAATTAACTCACATAATGTACTGGTAGAAATTCCCAGTCTTGAGTGTGATCATGGTGTGTATATAAAATGTACCAATAAGGAATTCAATTAAAAAGCATTGTCTAAAACTAAAAGTTACATTTGAGGAAAATACAGTCTTAACTTGGACTCATTTCTCATAACCTTCATCAGTTCCACCTTCATACATCTTTGCTGATAAATTGAATTTATTTTGCTGAGTGTAATAGCTAAAAAATTCAGAATCAACCAGCACAACTGTGCACTTATTCAGTAAGTACAAGGAGTACTGATCTATCACTCTTGAGAGCCCACAAATATCACATGTACATGACAGAGAGAGCTACTGTTTTGGATATGTTCATTTGCCAGAAAACAATACTCTGAATTTTCTGTTTCCAGCTGAAGTTATGAATGAAAAATTGCGATCAAAGAAAGAAATAGCTGGGAAAGAACCACTAAATCGATATTTAAATAACGTGAGCTCTTTGTTCCTTGGATAACCAGATTGTAGTAAAATGTATCCTTTGCATATTATTGTTTACCACTGTGTGATAATAAAACCTATCAAGAAGATGTGTTAAAATATGCATTCTTGAACTGAAACCACACTTCAAAAGATCCTTCATGGGAAATATCTGACACATGATCTTCAGAGAAGTCACCATGTGACTACTTGAGGAATGAACATGTACTTTGATGGAGGCAAAACACAGATGACTTGTGTGGCTACAAAACAGACTAACAACAGCAGTTCAATTTATATCCATCAGAAAATACTCATTTTCATAAATTGAATTGAGGTTTCCTCTGGACCATTTGCTTCCTAAATTAGCCTCTACTACTCACTATATTCTTCACTGGGAGACATCCATTTTTAAATAATCTTTCAAATAATTTTAATAAGTAAAAAATGTCATGTAGCTTTGTACAAGTGTTATATTTTACATTACTCTCTCTGAATTCAACTTTGCTTTTTTAAAGCAACTTTTTGTTAACTCTGTCTTTATACTATGAAATTACGTTTTCCAAAGTCATAAATATAAAGTTATGAAGAAACTATAGAAGTTACCAAGTTGGGTAGTTCTTAAATTTGACTTGTTAAAAATAACAAATGCCACATTTACTGAAGAATACCCTGGGGATGAGCCGATGCTTTAAAAAGACTAATTTACTAATGTACATTTTGTGAATTTGCCTTAATAAAAAGTAATAAAAATCATATAAAAGTATGACTTTTCTTCTATTATAGAAGAAAGTAATTTTCTAAATATCATCTATAATGGGAACAACATTATATCTGGTGAGTGCAATGGATAATAGGAAAAATCTTGATACAGATCACTCAAATTACTAAATCAGTACTCTAGAGAATGGGGAAGCAGGATTATAATATCTTATCATTGAATTATTGTGAAGTTTTGAAAGAGGATATATAAGGGTGCTCAGTACACAATAGGTTTATACTATGGGTTTATTAGTCATCTTTCCATTAGTACAAGGAAATAGCTGTGATGATCAACTTATTAAAAAAAAGGTTCTTTTAGCTCAAAGTTTTTTTAAATTTATTTTATTGGTACATTTCATAAATACCTTGTGATCGCATTCAACATTGAGAATTTATACCAGCACAAGACACATCTTGATTCTAATTTTTTTTCCATTCCCCAGAGAGACTGAATTTCTTTTGGAGAGGTACTACAATTCTTTTTAGGGGTATCCTTCAATGACCTAGGCATTTCCCCACTAAAGCTCCCTCTTAAAAGTTTACAAATTCTTCCACCTTGTAGACCAGGCTTTACTTATTGACTTTTTTAGGACACTTCCAAATGATATTACCTAATTTGGCTTGGGTATGTATAAAGCATGTTTTATGCATTTCATCACTTTTCTTACCACAGTGTCTTACAAATAGTAGTTGACTAATATTTTTATTGATTAAAAGACACATAGAAATCATCATGCTCCTTATTTATAAGAAGAGACATTTTCTTGAAATCTCACTTTAAGAGAAAGCTCTGTAAATTCCATTTACTCCGTATGTGAATGTTCTCCTTTCCTGAGTCTGATTAGGTTACAAGTTGTAAGGGCAAGACTCATTTTTTGGGTAATTACAGCTTTAAATGCACCCAGAAGGCTATTACACATCGGCCATATCCAATGCATATAATAAATAATTAATTGAACAAATAAATAAATAAAAATTACGGCTCATAAAAGCTCCTCATTAACTTACCCAGTCCTAGTTTAGCTCTTGCAATTAATTTTAAACTCTCTTGTTTCTCCTTTATTAAGTAAGCTGAAATGAAATAGAAATGATATAATTGTTTTTGCTTTCTCATTTGGAGGAGTACTCATGAAGGCTCAGTTCCCAGAGCACACTGAAAATGAGACAGGACGACCCTTATTCAGTATACAAATAACACAGAATTCTAAACAATAATAGTACAGCATTTGTTTCAGAGAATATATGTACCTATTCCACTGCAGCAGATATTATAATTTCTACAAATGTGGAAAACAGAAATGCTGGTTTTGTCATTATAGAGTTATCCCGGGGAATAACTGGCATTCACTGCACTTTTGTGATTGCTGTCATGTGAGCTTTCTCAAATTCCTATGCCCTCTTCTCCTTTCGTGAGGAGAAATGCTTATGAATGTGTTCCGATCAGTTCATCTCTTAGGTATGCCTCATATCTCCTATCCCCAGATTCTTGGTGTTATACAGCAAAAGACAGAACCCAGCTCTGAAGTTGCCAGCATGTCCCCCAGGAAAAGATGTGGCTGGATGGTTCTGTCTATTCTGCGAAGGTCAACAACTGAATTTTCTGTGGAGGTCGACTGATACGATCTTTAGAAAAAGGGCCACGCGGTGGTTTTGGTTAGGGGAATTTTGTAGATCATAAAGTATGTGGTGGTGGCAGTGGACAGCTTGGCAGCAGTCACTTTCCCCATATTAGTTTTATGAGCTCTGCTACAGGAAGTTGTGGGAACTCAGGCAGAGGATGCGTCTCCTCTAGTCTGACTCTGCTGGTAGATCATTAATTATCTATGCAGCAATACCTCTTTCAAGTGCACTGTTTTGAGTTCCTGAGAGCTTCAAATACAGTGGAATGATTATTATTTTTCTAATCCAAAATCAGTAGAGTGAATAATGGCCCACACAATTCATCTGGAGGGATCTTGACTTGATTAAAAGGCTCACGTGACTGCTTTGCACATAATTGGCAGTGTGTCCTGCAGCACAAGGAGAGCTGGACTGGATAACAGAGCCGCTGATCTGGGCTGGAATATTCTTGAATGAGATTTGTGACCTTGGAAAAATTAATGCTTTCCAAACTCCACTTCGTTTATATAATAAGAGAAGTAGACCACATAAGTTCCATCAGAGCCTGAATTTCAACCTAACTCTTAAATTTATATGATATCTCTAGAATCCCCTATAAGATGTACCTTGTCATGGTCCTTGGGAAGAATACAGAATACACTTTTTTCTTACATCTGCCCATTTGTCAGAGACCTCAAAAACTCCCGTCACCCTCCCTTTGTGTCCTGGCATTATCTGGCCAAGCAGTGGACAGAGAACAGCACTGTTAGGTGGGGAATGAATATTAGCTGTCCTCACCTTCTTTAAGCTGGAAGCACTTTGTGTTTAAATAAATGGAAGCAATATGTTAAGTTGGGAAAAACATCAAGTTCATGTACATACTGTGGTCCCCAGTGGAGAAAACCCTGAGGGTCACACAGTCATGGGTAAGTCAATTTTTCAATATGTGAGATGGCTATGAACATAGCTTTCCCAGGTGGGCTCCACCCGGGCCAGCCTGACATTGTTTCTCCTCATGGTTGACAGCTGTAGAGTACAGTGGAGCAGTCAGCTCCTTGGTTACCCTCCAAGGCAGGCAAGGTCAGTTTTAAGCAGCTTGCTGTCAGAGAGCCACATATTTTACTCTAGTCTCCTGACCTCACAAATCTTGAGGCTGTTGTTGAAGTCAATGAGTCCTCTGCAGCCCGATTTCCCACAGCTCTTTCTCTCTTCTTACAAAAAAAGCCTCTGTGTGGCCCTGCAAACCCATGCAGAAGCAAGCCTGTAATTAATCAATGTAGTTATAATTCAACTGTAACACCATATTTCCTTTCATTGAGGTTTTTTTTTTTGGCAGTCCCAATTAAGCATCCCTAAAGAAAAAGCTACCCTTAAAGTTTTAACCTCCATATTAAACCACACAATTGACTTTGAGCGTTGTCACAGATGATTGTTATAGGAGAGGGCAAGATTGCACAGTTGATTGCTTATTAGCATTTCATTTAGAACATTACTGTATCAAATTGATTTAATTTTCCTTACAGTATAAATATTTTATTTTAAAAAACTTCTGCTAAGTGTCTTGCCGCTATTTTGTTCTTCACCTGAAAAACAGGGAAGATCAGAAAAACGTGAAGATCAAAAATGTCTGTGAATGTCACTCAAAGCAAAGAGGGACTTGAAAATAAATGGTTCGTGAGATCACAGATGCTCTAGGAAGGAAAATATCTCCAAAACAGGACCATTTGAGCTTGTATTTTTTCAAGTGACAGAGATGTACCAAACAAAACTACTATTTGATATTTTATTTAAAGTAAACAAACTAAATAATAGTATTGGTTGCAAGTAGCACTTTGTTAATATGCAAAAGCTTCTTTGAAAATATTTACGATTAAGATAAAATTCTTTTTGGTGAGCCCCTTTGATTGTCATCTCCTCTTTATATGGTATTGATGTCTTAGATCACCAGCAGAAAAAATAGACAATCCATTGAGACAATCCTGAAAAAGGAAAGAAAAGATCTAGTTTCTACTTTTGCTTCTACTTCTAGAATGCAATTAACCTGTAGTGCTCTAAAGACTTGTATTTGTACCTATGGAACGTTATATAGACCAACTTAGGATCAAGTTTGCTGAAATTAGTGGCCAGAGCTTGGACTGGAAAGGAGAGGGTAAGTGATTGCTTGTACAGTTTTTTCTTTGCCTGCTGTGGCTTGTCCCTTTTCTTGCATTTACAACCTACATCTCAGAAGCCCCCTGACAGTTGGTGTTTTATAAAGATAATGATTTATAACCTATGCATAATTTTCAAATTCTTGTATGGAAGAAGCATTGTGACATTCTACTTCTAAATGCTGTAAGTTGTTTCCCATTGTCTCTTTGGCTATGTGGTAAAAAATAGAGATAAACTATAGATACTTATGTGATGGTCCCCTGTATCATCATCCTTTTCTCCAATGATTTGAAGGCATTCCTTAAAATACATTATTTATGTTAATTATCTATGATGAATGTTTTACTATAGCATTCTAGATAGAATTCAAAGTATTACTCAAGGTAACTTAAATACTTCTTTCCAGACTTCATACTACCTCATATTACCATAATGTCCTCTGTCATGCCTGTCTCTCTCATATTTTCCTATTACAATAAACTGTTTTGTTTTGGCTGCTACAATTCTCAAGTCTCCTTCTGAGTTGAGTTGGTATTCCCATACTCTATAAAGCCTTTTCACACATTTGCTGGCATATCATTCACGTTTGAAGATTCCACTGTTCTTTTCGCTGATGTCTTTTTACTGCCCCAACCTTATTTGCAATTTTTGTTTCTTCTGTGTATCCTTTGCCCACTACTTTGTAAGTTTCGTGTCCACAAAAAAATTGTATCTATTATTTGTCAATATCTGGTGCTTAGTTGTATCTGATACACAGAAGATTTCAGTCACAGCATCCCAAGATGAAAGCAGAGACTTCAGAGAAGAGGGGAATAATGGCTGGGTCTGTTATTTTGCTCTGTAGAAAACCTGGATGTTTGGGTTTTCATTTTAGTAATGAAATTTCATTTCTGTGCAGTCTCTTCTTACCTCCTCCTTTTGGCCACAATTTCCTCTCTTTGTGTGTATGTTATTCGTTGGTTCCCCAAGAACCACCACTTAGTTGCCACAACCTTTTCTGGCTTCCTGTGCATGCTGTGCTTGGGAGCTTTTTCTGGGCAGAAGTCACTCAATAGGCCACTTTCCATTACACATGCTGAGTGTTTATGGGTGATAAAGCATAATACACCACACTTCACTATAATGGGTTTCACTGCAGAACTTAGTGACTTAATCCTGCAATCATTGTTCCTCTCTCGTGTTTCCACAGCTTTCCTGGGTTTGCTGTATTCTGTGGGCTATAGCCTTGCTGGTCCTGCTTGAAGTTTCCCATATGGTTGCAGCCAGGTGATGGTTACTTATTCATCTGGGGGACAAAGGACTCATCAGGATGCTTCTCTGAGATAACAGAATGGCTAATCCACCATCCTTCTTCATGCAGCCTTAGGACTTGTCTGTGCCCAAGTGCTGTTTGGTTCCCAGACCAAGGGAAGACTCATGACTCATGTGGTAGCACATAAATTTCCCCTAACCAACAGTGGGGGGCATCAGCGTAGAGGGGCATAAGCTGCCACTTCTCTTAAACTTTAGGTTCAGGATGGTCACAGAGTCACTCCTGCCGTATATTTTTGTTAATGGAAGTCACAGGACATCCCAGAAAGTTACTGTATAAGGTCATGAATACCAAGAAGCATGGTCCATTGAGGATGTGTTTTAAGACTAAGTACCTACCATAAGACACTTGCATTTAAAAAAATATGAATATACTTGAGGCACAGTCTCACTACATAGCCCAGCTGACCTCAAACTTGTGATCCTCTTTCTTCAACCTCCCAAATGCCTAACAATCCATAGATCATTTTTTAAAAATTTATTTTATTGGTACATTTTATACATATATTATGTTCTCCAGTGATATGAAGGCATTCCTTAAAATACATTACTGAGGTTAATTATCTATGATGAATGTTTTACTATAGCAGTCTAGGTAGAATTCAAAGTATTACTCAAGGTAACTTAAATACTTCTTTGCAGACTTCATACTATCTCATAGACCATAATGTCATGAATGCCAACATTCACAATATTGAGAACTTGTACCTGTACATATCTTGATTCTCATTTTTTCCCATTCCCTTGGCCTCCCCACAACTCCCACCCCCTATACACATGAGCTTTGTTTACTTTTTTTCACCAATTTTTTCTTTACCTTCTGTATTTACCTAGATCTTTTAAAACAATTTTAAGCACTGAGATTGTATGAATTCCTTCCTTTCTTATTAAAAATACTCTTCTCTTTTCTCTATCTCCTCAAATTCTCACTTTTTCTCATCATTCTCTGAATTACTTTCAGTGTTCTTTTCTCTTTACTTCTACCCAAATACTAGGCAAATCTCCACGCCCAAGCCTTGCCACTGTCTGGTTAGCCTTGCATTGTTTTTCCCTCTTGTAGTTGAACTTAAACTTGCTACAGTTCTTTCTCGATTTCTCATTGACTTGCAGCTCTACCTGCCTCCACTCCTTTGTACATCCTGAGCTCTAGAACATTTAGACCATCAGGACTGGCTTGAGTAAATGTACATCATAACATTTTTTGCTGCTAAGCCTGCTGTTTCTCTGGACAGGAAAGAAGTAATAGGTTTCTAAAGCCTTTGGTGTTTTCCATTTTTCTTTTGGAGATTTTGAAAAATCTCCTGCTGATCAAGTGTAACCCTTAGCCATAATGTATCAACCTGAATGGATTAAGGAAAGCTCAGCAGATTAATGGGAGGTTTGGGTTGTATTGTGGAAGACTGACATATAAGTTGGCAAATTGAGCAGCGGACACTCACCTTGGTTGGAGGTGGCCCAACCAACAGGCCTGTATCCAGGATGGGATAAAGAGGGTGGCAAGAAGGAAATGATTCTGTTTTTGAAGGGCTTCAGTCTTCACGGTGAGTTTTGGGCAATGGTTTCCAGTTTTCCTTAACCTTTCATATGCAGCTGTGCATAAGGAGCCCTCCTGTGAACTTCTAGGCCCTGAACCTTGCTTGGTCTGGGTTTCATCTCTTTTGTCTTCCAAATTGTATCTTCCTAGGAAGAGCAGCTACTGCTTCCTCTGGTTACAGTGGATGCTGATGCTAGAAGCCTACCTAATAAACTGCATAATCATAGACATATTTTAATCATTCTTTTCACTTAGAAAAGCCTAACCAATAAACATATCTAGGATGAAGACTCCTTCAGTGTACTATTGTTTGCATGTATCATTATTGATTCACAGTTAGTCTGAAGTCATGTTTATTGTATCCCATAAACACTTTGGTGTGTCTATTTTTCTAGAAGCAAATGTTACTGAAATTTGTGTTTTTCTATGTCCTTGGTTTCATAGTGTCTAAAATATAGTAGTTATGACGACCCTCAAGTGGTAGGCTAAATTATTCCATTCTTATTTTCTTTTTCCAACAACTGCCTCTGTGTAGGAAACTGTCCTATGTTTCTCTGTAACCCCTCAGCTACGTAGTCATGTTTCATGCTAGAACTCTGTACTGTAAATTCTGCAGTCACCTCAAAAGTAGCATTTCTGAAGTAAAATTTTTCTCTTTCCACCTCAATTTTCTTATCTTTCAATAAAACTGTTTTCTAGACCATCACTGACCTTTGTTCCTTTTATCCATTTCTGACCTTCTTCTTTATCCCTCCGTCTTGGATTTTATTCCTTTGTTTCTTTTGATGAACCTCAGATATTATTCTAATCGCCACTCCCCTAGACCTGATCTTTTGTTCATGCCTGTGTGCTCTCTTGCTCTTCTGTCCTGTTTCCCATGCTCATTCTGCCTTTCTCCAGTCTTCCTGTCTTACTGCTAGGGAAATTGTCTTAAATGATTCTGTCATAGTACTGTTCTGGTGCGTCTAGAAATGCTATTGTCAGATCAAATCTACCCTTCTACCTGGTTCTCTCTGTCTTCCACGATGCAAACTCCACTCTGCCAATCTTCCGTTTTCCACTGTTAAGTAACAGTGACCTGCATCTCAAATTATCTCTGTGCTCATTGATCCCGGCTCAAATGGACACTTGTTCAATCTCGACTGCAAGATTAATCTGTCTGGAAGTTTCTCTTTCTTCCTCATTCCTCTTCTCACATATCAATATCCTTTATATTTTTTTTTCAGGTGGTGTTCAAAGCCTAATTCTCATTCTTTTCCTCCCCACCTCTCATTCTAGCTTTCTTTATTGTCTTTATCCAAGCCCTGATTACAAATATTCTGTGTCAGAATTATTTTTACTCATTGTTTTTATTTGTGGTTCATCAATGTACATGGTTCTTGAGAGCAGAAACGGTGACCTCTCTTTGGTGGTGGTTTGAACAAAGTCACAGTGCTCCACGTGATATTGACCTTGTAGTGGCCGTGTATAAGTTACACAAACCTGCAGTGCAGCATTTTGTAAACCAGTGCATATTAGCCAGTGGGATGATGTTTTCTCAGGTTAATTCAAGGAAACAAGACAAAAGGAGGCTTCTTAATGTTTCAAATTCCTAGAAACATTTCTTGCTTTGATCTTGTATAGAACTGGCTATTGGAAACTCATAACAATTAGTATCTGTGTGCCATTTCATTGCTTATATAATACTTTCACTGATATTTAACTATTCATTATTGTGTGATCCTTTCAGAATTTCATGCACTTTACATCTTGTAATATAATGTGGAAAATGGAATAAATGGAGTAGGAGAGACAGGGTTTGGATTTACAAAAATATTCAGTAGTGGACTGTTTTTTTATTGACCTCAAGGAGAACGGTTGCTCTAAGTGTTGAGATTACTTTTCTGATATTTCAGCAATGAGGAGATTTCCAGATATACAAAGAACAAATAAGAATGTTAGCCCCAGGAGCTAGTGGTAGCAAAATACTGAAGATCCTGTGTTCCTCCATCAAGCTGTGCTGTGGAGGAATTTTAGACTTCTAATCCTCAAAGCAGTTTACATGGTTTCACAGTTTTTCTGTTATTATAACAGAGGAGATGATACAGAGTTTCAGAGAAAAACAACAAGCGAGCAAAAAAAAAAAAAAAAATGAAAATTGCATCAGCGGGAGAAAAAAAAAAGAAGCCGAGGCTTGTAGAACTATCAGTGGTTATTTTTAAGATTATATCGCCACCTAGTAAATCAACACAGAAATACATCTGGAGAGAAAGAACACCTTCAACCTGCCACTGAGCTCTTACTCTATGATTAGCAATTCCTGCTGGTATCTTTCTAAACACCTGTACACACAGGATAAGTACACTACTCCCACCAGCACAGTATTCTGTGTCAGAGCGCAGTCTCCTGTTCATCTAGGGCTCTGCAATGGGGAAGTGAGCGCACGTAACAACTAAAAATGGGTCAGAATTTCTCTTCATCAGTCTGTCATCCACCCCTGGAAAAATGATTACTTAAAATCCTGGATATGGGTAAAAATGAGAATTAACTTTTGTCATATACTTGTACAAATTCCCCATTGTTCAGTGTGATTGTGAACTGTATAAAAATGTACCAATAAAGAATTCAATTTAAAAAATCCTGTATATAATTTTTTCCACTCCTAAATAGTGTTGAATTAGAAAGCTTAGGCACACTTAGAAACAGTTCTCTTTTTAACTGTTAGATGGTTGGTAAATTCTGTTGCCTTGAAGTGGAAAGGGGAATCTTTTCTCAAAAGAGATTGTCAAGAAATTAAGTCAGGATAGAAAGGCACTCAGATAGTACCTGAATTTCATGTGGGATAAAAAAAACAACTCCATAAAAAAAAGAAAAAAAGGAAAAGAAGGCAGAGTGAATAGCATGTGCTGGAAAGTGTTTAAAAGGCCATGATTAGTGGACAGAGTAAAGATGGTATTTGGAGAGAAGATAAAATATTAATTGGAACTTATTACTATATTTGCTCCCTGGATTAGAATGTAAGTCCTATTTTCTCTCTCCTCTAACAACAGCTAACTGTCCCTGAGAGCTCCCTGTGTGGCAGAAGTGTCCTATGGGCTTGACATCCACACCTCGTGGAACCCTCAGAGATGCTCTCCACGCAGGTGCTATTATTTCTTTTCCAAATATATCAGCTGAGGCACAAAGAGAAAATTGTTTGGTACAAGTCACACTTTCTGGTAAGGTCTGGTATTTCAACTTCAGCATTTTGATACAACCAATATACTTTACTCTCTTTATAAAATGTTTACTAAGTTCTCCTTTCTGATCAGTATCTTCAGAAAAGTGAAATTTGATTACATAAGAGCTTATGAAAGAGGGCTTGAATAGACACATTGTTAACTGTGTGTGTGTGTATAAAATGTCTTTCATCAGTACCTCAATTTAACTGTTTGATTCAGAAGGCCCCAAGTGTACTTGATCATAGAATTAATACATGATCTCTATTAGCACCTAAGAGACTAGTTTTTTACTAAAGAAAGTTTTCAAAGTTCAAGGGAAGGAAAAGATATTGATTTGGACATCAGGGGGTTCACAGTATGGTATTTTGGCTCTAATTTGTTTGTGTGGCTTTGGATAAGAACTGAAGATTTCTTGGTTTCAGATCCTTGCTCTAGTAAAAGAGTGGTATTGAACTTAATGAAGAACTGAAAAATAATATGTAAGTTTAAGAGCAAGCCTTGTACTTTAAAAAGTTGGAAGCAGAGATGAACCTATGAAGAAACCTAGAAATAAGGTCCAGTTCTAAGCTGAAAGGGAAAAGTATTTCCAAGGGCATTTTCTTAAGCAGTTGAGTACTTACATCCAAAATCTGCCAGCTAGTTTTTGGCCCACTGAACAAGGTAATGGGAAATATTTCAGACTGAGCAAGGTGCATGTTCGAAGGCCTATATGTGGGAAATGTGAAGGTAGATTGTACAAGAAGTTCAGACTGGCAGATTTGTGTATTCGTGGTATTATATGTGTTAGGGCTGGAAAGTAAGGAGAGTCCCATGAAGAAGGAGTTGGAAATATAAGCTGGGTCTGGGTAATATCCCTCCACAGTATTTCTGAGGTGAAAAAATGGAATGAATGTCTTATGGAGGAAAAGAGGGTGGAAAAGGTTTAAAGGATGGAAACTATTCAAGTATTTTTCCTCCAAAGTCAGAAGATATGATCTCATTTGATCCATGCTAAAGTCTTATAAAACTGGACACTATTACCATTTTATTTTGAAGAGCAGAACAGTCAACAATAAAATTACATTTATGAGGCTGTAGGATGAAAAGACAATATACCACGAAATGGAATCCAAGCTTTTGAGATATAAAAACCTACTGCCACTCTTACCAACAGGTTTGGTCAATGTCATATTACAGAAGGTAAGAAGCAGTTGGGATCAAGACATCATTAGGATGCTAATTGGGGTTTCCTGACTTACAGCCAAGTATTCTAGACCTACTGCATTTTTAACTACCACCTTTTGGATGAGAACGTGCTGTCCTAGACATTTTGTTGTGGCCATCAACTTTAGCCATCTCCTGCAAGGCCATATAATTAATTAATTTGGCACATAGCCCTACTGAAATTTCTTTGGAAGTGATTGAAAACCTTGCATAATTTTGACTACCTTGCACAGACAATGTATCATGGTGATTATGGGCCATTACATTCTTAGTTATTTTTTTTTCTCCTTAGTATGTATGAAACTAAACAGAAAAGGTTAAACCAAATATAAAGCTGGGAACATAGGAAGCCACAGTCTAAAAGCCCAGAAGCCTCTGAATTCCTTGGCTTTAATATTTAGAATAACTGTGATGGGAGAAGTCATAAGGAATGATGAAAGGGAGAGAAGGAAGCCTCGATAATGTTGAAGGTGATCAAAATGGTAGGAATAAACTTGGGTGTCCTACAGCTTCAGGGGATGGTAAACAACACTGTTCTGCAAGGGAAGGTAGCTTTGCTTCCTCCCATGTCACTCTATATAAGGTGTTTGATCTTTTCAGTTCACTGAGAAAGTAAATTTTTAATATAATTCCTAATAACATGAATGCATTGGAAATAAAAAACAGATGAAGTAGTTTCAAAATCAGTAATTCCAGGAGGCAAATGCTATGTAAGAGTTAACTCTCTGCCTTTAAATCTTCTAATAAACTTGGCAACAGGCTGCTAAAAGTTTATGAGCTTGAGGTTAGTTAATCATCCCTACTGCTTCTGTTCTGGACCAAAGTAAATGTGCACAAACTGAATCAAGCAGCACATGAGGCCTTTATAAGAACCTCCGTATAATGATTGACTTAGCTTATTCACTCCCACATTTTTGAGTTCTCTGAATGATAGAATTCTCCAAATGAACCAGTACCCCAACTTGTTTGCCAAAATATAAAGATGAAAAGAAAAATGAGCTCTCTTGCAATACCCTCTGGGACTAATTACCCCTATCTGACTACACTGGTTGTTAGAGCTGAATTATAGTCATGAATAAGTTACATCTTAATTAAAGTCATGTATGGGGTCCAAAAGGCAATGTCATACAGGCAAAAAAGCTGTTTTGTAATAAGTGGAAATTAGTAGTATAATGCTCTGTAAGAAATCGGGTGTCTGGTTAGAGACCTATCTGCTGAGATGTATAAGAAATTCCACCAGGTTTAAATAATTAACCTCTCTTCTTTCATTATTGCAGTTCTTTCAAATTTTCAGTTTGGAACCATATTGTTAGGTTTCTAGTATTATAAATAAAATAATATTTCCCAAATTAGCTTACCTTTATTTATTTTGTTTTATCAGCATAATTCTGGCAAATTTTATTTCACGTTTTAAACTTAACACTTCTTAGTATCCTATGTGGGTAGAAAACAATGAAGCATGAGAAATTTTGGACAGGTTACATAAGTATAAGATTTCCTGGTGATAAGAAGACATCAAGTATTAAAAAATAGCTCTGAAGTAGATATCAGGATAATTGTCTTTTGACACTTAAATTTTAAAAGAAAGTTTTATTCTGAAAGTGAGAAGGTGAGATACATCTATATTTCTTGACCTATGCCTTTTTACCGAACAATGAAAATGCTCTAATCTGGCTTAAATCACGTGAAGGAAATGAAGCATCAAACATAAACCCCAGCACATATGGCAGTTACCTATTCAGGACTCAGCTGAAGAGTCATAGCACATCTGTGTCAGAAGGAATCTAAGTCGAGTTCAGCATTCTCTATGGGTTAATATCCTTAAAGAGATGATAAGGAGGGAACCCTATATGACTGTGTATGAGTAACCCAATGGCAAGCATAGAAAGGAGAAGGATTCCAGAGGGATTTTGTTGAGAGTTTTCATTTAAGTCAGAGTTGCTATTCTTTTCCTCAGTGGAAGGTAGAGAGGCATTTTCAAATGTGAATAGGACCTATAAGTTTATGAAATCCTAGATCTACATTGAATGTTGATGAAGGTAATTATTTCTTTTATAATTAGAGAAATTGCTGGTCATGCTGGGACAAACCTTTTGATCTCAACAATCAGAGTCTGAGGCAGGAGGATTGCCATGAGTTCAAGGCCAGCCTGAAGTATATCATAAGAAGACTGTGTCTCAAAGGACAAATAAAAAAAATTAGAGAAATTGAGGCATAGAAATTTAATGATTTATTCAAGGTCACAGATGGAAAAATAATGGGGCTTGATCTCAAACACACATCTTCTACTCTATCACTACTATTTTTCATCTATATCCTATGATCTAGTTAAAGGGCTCAAAGTCTTACATGGTCGGGAAGTGAGATAGAAAAGGATGTGAAACAATTTTTTTCCTAAAGACAATTTTCAAAATTGGTAGAATAGGGCTCACTGTGGTTGATCTGGAGCACGAAGGCCTCCATTTTAACTACCAAATTTACAGGCCCCAGCATAGAATCTGAAACTTACAAGTAACTTGAATACACTTGTGTAGAATAGGGCTGTTCAACACTTTTTCAATCCATAGCTCATAAATTCACATTAGTCAGGTCAGTAGGGCATTGATTGTTATTCAGTTCTTTTATTTATACATGAGAAAATTATAGCTTAAAGGTGTCAAGCTTATGCTTTTCAGCTACATATCATGAATGGAAATCTTAGGGGAAAGTTTTGAATATAAAGAAAATCTCAGATCAGAATAAATCCACAAAAGTCACGACCAATATTCTTTAATGAGACTAGAGAAGAAAATCAGAAATGTATACGTACATGAATTTTAACATACAGCTTTAACAAAGGTATGTTTATATCACCCTGACACACTGACAAAACATTGTTCAGTGTGATGAGAGGTGGTAGATACAAATGAATTTCAGCTGGTTTGAGAATATCGAATCCACAACAATAACACAGTTGTTTTATTAGAAAATTTCTTAATTTATTTTATTTTATGTTTTGGTACTGGTGACAACTCAGGGCCTCAAGATTGCTAGGCAGGTGCTATACCACTGAGCTACATTGCAGCAAATTTCCTATTATAGCATTTTCTTTAAGATTTTGTGATCTTAAAGAGTATCATAATTTGGAGATGAATCTGTACTTCTATATAAATTATTTGTGGTCTTAGGAGATAGATTTTTGTATAGGAAGAGACCAGGTCTTTTAAGCCAGATATGATAACCTTTTTGTATCCCAAACCCCAAATCTCTGAAAGCAAGGATTTCCCCCATGTTTTGGAAACACATTTGGTGGATAATTTGGTTTGAACTCAGAAAGATCCCTATAGAGTCTCTTTATCTTCACAGGTGGGCTTTGGGAAGGGGACTGAATCATGGGCACTGCATCTGACTTGCTGTTAGGAAGTAGGGTTTGGTGGGAGGTGAGTCACTAGGAGTGGCTCTTGGAAAAGGCTGTCTCCGTCCTGGATCCTCCCTTTGCTCTCTGCTTCCTGTTTGCCATAATGTGAGAAGCGTTCCATAGCCATGTCTTTCTATCATGCTGTTTTTACCTTGGAGCTTGATTACCATGAACTGAAACTTCTGAAAACGTGAGCCAAAATAAACCTCTCTTTCTTAGACTGGTGGATGTTAGGTATTGTGACTCAGCGAGGAAGAATGTGACTAAGACAGTGTGGAGACCTTAAGTAACTGTGAGCACGTTTCCTTCGAGTGTTTATTTGATCCTACAGAATATATCTAGTTTTTATACAAATCATTGGGATGTTTGATTACAAAAGTTGGATGAAACCTAGAAGGGGTTTCATGCAGTACATGGTATGAACAAATATACTACTTAAAATATACTACTTACAGAAAATATATTATTTAAAATTTAAAAAGTTTTGAATATTGAAATACACTTAACCTTTAGTGACAGTGCTCTAGACTTGTGTGTTATTTTACAGAGTAGGCTGAGTTTTATACAAATTTAATTTATTTGTGGCCCTAGGTTTGCAGTTTTAAACCTGCATACTGTGTTATGTCTGATGTGACCTCTTTATCTAGACTGGAATGTACAGTTATTGAGTGTTTGCCCTCCTTCCTTCTCTGAACATAAAATCTTTAAATAGATTTTTAATCACAGGAAATTTTTGGCTGTTATTTCTTTGGTTTCCTTTGGTACTTTAAAGTTTGAAAACTAAAAATAACTGGTGAGAAAGGCAAAACAAAAGAATGATGGAGGTTTGTCCAGAGAACTCTAGGGCACTTGAAGTATGGGTTTGCCTTACAGCAGCGTGAGGTTAAGGGCCCCTCTGTCACTGATATGGCCATTATGACTTCAACTCATTGACAACCAACAAGAAACACCCTCTGTGGTCCAGTATTTCAAAGTTTTTTTTAATTGCCTTATTTGTATAGAAGCCTATCAGGTAAATAGAGTATTTATAATTGTAGAAGTCCTACTAGCCATTAAAGCAAATATGTTTACAACCTCTGTAATTATATTTTGGTAAAAGTTGTTGTGGATAGATCAGCAGGACTCCTCCCTAGAGAATAATTTTGTTTCCATGTTTTCTCCAGTGGTGTAGCTGGAATCCAAACATTGCCCTAGTGATACTTTTATTTCTGAGATGACCTTCTTCTATTTCAAGTCTGGAAAAAGAGGAGAGAGAGAGGGAGAGAGAGAGAGAGAGAGAGAGAGAGAGAGAGAGAGAGAGAGAGAGAGAGAGAGAGAGAGAGAGAGAGGGAAACGACAGATAAATGCAATACACTCTAGTAGTTTTTTGATTTATTTGTTGACCAATAGTCACTTAAAAAAAAATCTATACTCTGAAAGACTAACAAAAGAAAGAAGGCACAGTAAGTGTGATGCTGGATATTCTTGCACAGATTTTCTTACACTGTTTGAGAATTTACATAAAACAACGAAGCTGTAGGTGCTATTTAACAGAAATATTGTATTGCAGGTTTCTGTTAAGCAACAATATAAGCTTCTCTTGGGAGTGTTTTAAAGCTTATTTAATTAGGTCACTTTTGGGCAAATTGAGTTCCAAGAAAATTGAAAGGTATCTAAATTCTTTCAGATCACTTGAGTACCGTTCAGCATCCTAGTATGTTAATTTGCCAACTGAAATCCCAGGGAAGGGAACTAATTAAGTCTATCAATAAAGAATGTAATAAATGCTTAGTTATAAAGAGAATAGTCTATATTAGTGTGAGATGTTTGATTTGCTTTGTGGACTATGATGTAAAATGGTTGAGAAGGAATTTCTATTACAGTTTATAAAAATGAACTAGAATACATTTCCATGTTTTCCTCAAAAACAGCTTTATAGGTTATAAAGCAATTAGAAGAAATAGTTTCACTTTCTCTTGCAATTGTTTATAATGATTAACATGACGCTGCGGATAAATGGTGACTATCTGCATTATGTATTTTGCAGCAGTTGATGCCTAATCTTATGAAACCCAGAAATTCTGGACTTAAATGAGAAATAAAAAGAGAGCTAAAATGTTTGGTGGAATTGTTTGATCATTTAAAAGCAGTGGAACTCTAGTTTCCATCCTCTAGATACGCATTTTCCAGTGGGAAATTGGGTTTTCTTTTGACCATATGGAATTACATGCTTGGCACTGTCTCAGCAGACCCTGACAGCCGAGATTATGCCTTCCACTTTGCTAAGTATGTTGATTCTTCTCTAATTCTCAGGAACATGCTCATCTGTCTATAATGGCCAGTCAAAACATTTCAGACATTTTTAATATGTGGATGTTAAGTGATAAAAAGATCTCCGAAACAGTAAATATGTAGGACTGAATCAGCCAACGTACGACTTTCTGTGTGGAGAATATCAATTTATTGGAGGAGTTAATGAACTAGGACACAAAGAACAACAAGAAGTGGAGCCAAAATATGGAGGAAAAACCATAGATTTCCTTGATTTATCCATGCCTCAATTCTACTTTTGAATTTCATAGTTATAGAATTCAATAAATTCCCTTTTATTTAAGTTGGTATCAGGTAGGTTTAATTTGCATGTGAGTTATAGCATCTTAGCTAATAGACTGTGCAAGCTTAGAAATGCAGAATAGCTCAAAAATTAATTGCTTGTTTCTAGAAATCTTGTCTGCTTTTTTAGAAGTTGACATTAGGGGAAGGATGATTCTTTATATGTAAATTTACAGATTACTCGGTATGACCGAAAAAGTGAAATGAAATGTTTTAGCTATATTGATCAATGAGCATAACTAATAAAAAAGCAGGGAAAATTTACACATTCTTCCATTATGATGGACAAAATGATTCAGTGTAAAACAGACCTTAAATAACAGTATTTGTGTAAAAGATGGTATATTTACTCAGTGAAAGAAACATTACTAATAATTACTTAGCTAAACATAGGCTTTTATTTTCACCCGTGAAAACATATTTTTCTTTTCTCCCCATTTAATTTTATGTCTACATAAAATTTCATTTATTTTTTTCTTTTATTTTTCATCCTGCAGCTTATTCAGATTGCAGGGTAGAATCAAACTTTTTGGTGTCTAGTTTCTGCAATATAACTTTAATTTACATTCTGCTTGAAAACAGATTTTGCAAGGAGAAACCAGGCTGCTGCCTGTCCTTTGCTCCATATTGTGGAATCCCACCCCACATACACACATAAACCCTCCTCTTTCATCACCACAGTAAAAGAAGATAGAAAAATAAGCCTGCTTTGTTGACAGATTCGGTTGTGTCAAAATCTCTGAAAATATTCTCTGTTGGAAGAAAGAATATTTTGCCTATCATCCGACTGTCTCCCATTGCCTTTTTGGAAGCTAGAATATGCTTTCAAATTTATTTCATTTGAATGTACATTTTAGATATGCATGCACAATCTCCCAAATCTGATGCATTTTTATTTCTTACATATTGAAAATCAGGCAAAGGCTTGTAAACTAAATCTTCACAAATTACAGTTACTTTGTTGGAAAAGTTACTTAAATTTATTTCTAATTCTCAACAACGACCATATCACTATAACTTTTTTGTGTCTTTTTCAAAATAAAATAACTTGATGAATGCAGTATGATTCAGAGTTGTCTCAATACACATTTATTTGACAGTTGTTTTTTTAATACTAGCAGGCCTGCAGCAAATTTTAGGATATATTAAAAGATGTTTATCATATCCAATATCTAATGGTGCTAATCATACAATGGTTTTCAAGTCAATTCAGGCGATTCATTTTATAGGCAGAAGATTATGGTAATTTATCATCAACGCTATGTTCTGGGTGCTGTAACTTTAGTTGCAATGCATATTTGCAGTTGTACATTTTCCTATCCATGGTCAGTATTTAACAAATAGCTAACATCCTTCCTTAGATTAGATTTATGCGTTTGTTTTTGGTTCAAGGTTTCTTGCTCCCGCTGGCAAACACAGATGCTCCTTAACTCCTCTCCACCTGAATGTGCACAGAATATAATTATGACAGGAACTAACATTATCTGAAATGCATTTCTGTTTATGCCTGTAGACCAAGGTCACAACAATTAATCTGAAAGGTGGTAGCATAGCGGATTATGCCAAACAGTATTTTCCCCAGGAATGTGATACCATATATCACAAAGAGGCAAAATATTCATGCAAATCCTCTGCTGGCCTCTCTGTCAAGCGAGGTTTATTGTTACTAAATATGAAGTTTACAAAGTAGGTGGCAGAGAATGCAGATGTTTCTAGTGGTGGGTATTTCATGCATATGTTAAAATAATAGTGTGAAGGTTAATTTCATGTTAGCTTGACTGAGCCATGGAGTGCTGAGACCCACACCTATTGTAAACATCCATAATAGCAGCTATGGTGATGCCGAATAATATCATGTTTAGTTTCCCCTCCCCACCGTCTCCTGCAGCATTTTGGGACATTGAAATAACACTGTGGAGCAGTTAAGCTGCTCTTGCTAAAGTCTGGTCTTTTGGGTTAATGAAGAAATAAAGGCTGAGGCCACTAGGGTTCAAATGCTAAAACTTTTTCTAAATAAATCTGGTAACTCTAATCCGAAAGGTAACTAATCTGTTCTTTAGAAATGAGGAAAATCTCATGGAACTTTACTTACATTGAAACATTAACATTTTGGCAATTAAATCAGCCATTAGAAAGCAGTTGTAGTAAAACAGCTTTCTGAGAACAACGTACAACCCAAACCGTGCTGGACAGATCATGGAAAAGACATTGCGACCGTGATGAGCACATTTCAAAGTGCTCACGTTGGGAAGCCATTTCTGGTGGCACTGGGGTGGGGGCTGCTCTTTGAGAGTCTCTGACAGCCCTGGGACAGCAGTTCCTAACACTCACCGCTTGTCCACCTCCATGTACAGAGTGGGGGTACAGAGTGTTTCAGCCTCCGAGTCCTCCACACCCCTTCACTGACTAAACTTGTAGGTTAAAATCAGCTGGCAAATTCGGTTAGCGGAGTAACAATGATCTGACAGAACTGGAAGCGAATGCTTTTTCTTCACAAAATCTTAGAAAAAAATCAGTAGTAGAAAATGCCAGTCTGGTTATACCATGAACTTTCTATTCCCTGACACTCAGCTATCATCAGTTATTTCATCCTATGGAATACAAGAGTCAGGGCCGTAGAGAGAGAGGCAGAAGCTGTGGTGACCTGGTTATTGTATTAGGACTGCAGGGTGCGACCATATTTTAAATAATCAACCCTAATATCTGAACATTTTGAAAATATTTTTATCACTCTAATCACCTTGTCTTAAGATCGATTTGATTTTACTCTCAGCTTTAAATCTTTATTTAAAAATGATTTATCACCAGGAAAAAAATGTGTCTGTATGAGAAAGCAGAAGAATTTGATTCAATGAGTGATTGTTGCTATGGGACTATTTCATGCAGTTAATCTGTAAACATTTAGCAGCTAGACCCCTGATGGGAGGGAGAAAGAATGGAAGAAATTAGTCAGGTAGTGAGCAAGAAAATTACTCCCATCTGATTAGAACAGGATAATCACAGTGATTCCACGCAGACCGGTGGCACCATGGCATTAATTTCTCTATCACTTTTGCTTACCTGGTATGAGGTTAGTGTTGGGAGCCCTGAAGACTGCGAGAGGATTCCGTGGCCGCGATTAGCTGGAAAAGTAAGACAACGGATTACATTTCAAGTTAATATATAGCTAGCTACTCAACGTAGCTACTTTTCCTGTAAGAGGAAACCAAAAACTGGACCGGAACTTGTCAGATTCCCCCACAGAGTTTCTTGAAGTCTTCAGAATTTCCAACATGCACTGATTGAGTTAGAGTTCTCCCACATGTGAGGGAAGCTGAGCCGTTTCGTGCCATTCTGAAAGTGATTAGTGCTATGCACAAAAGTGCATAACCATAGATAAAATATGGCTAAATTGTATGCTTGGTCCTTTAAACATTGTGAAACTACCACTTTTGAAATTATCTGGAAAATTATGCAAAAATTCAGAATTGGCAGTTTTCTGCCATGCATAACAACAAGCTTTTACTTACATGCAATTGATTGAAGGTTCTAAAATAAAAATCTTGAATTATTTTATGCTAATGCACTGTGATGTTAAGATTGCCAACTTGTAAATAGTATAAAATACTTTCAGTTAATCCATCAAGTTAGAGCTGTGGAATACAGTATAATCTATTTGAATACTTATAAACAGGTCAGGAAGACCATTTGTTTAGTTGTGCTTGTGGATTAATGGGGTTGAGTAGAAACTAAAAATTTTAGAGCACATTGAAATATATTTTCCCTAATTAGTAACATAATATAAATATATTTTTAAATACAACAGCCTTAATTCATTTTTTAAAATTAAATGAAATAAGCATGATGATTATGTAGATTACTATATACTGAACAAGTAGGCATCTCTTCTTAATTCTTTTTTTTAGTTGAATTATTTATTGGTACAATTTATATACATCTCACAATCACACATTACATTGGGGAATTTGTACCAATATATGACACAAGTTAATTCTTATTTTTACCCATATCCCTCCCCCCCACACTTCCCCACCCCCTTTATATGTACTCTTTTATTTTCTTTCAGAATCATATTTATTTCTTCCCCTCATTACATTCCCACACCAAATTTCCTTTGGAGATTTCCCATTCTACAAAAATGGTCATACTTTCTAGAGTTCATTTGCATCTACAGGTCTTAAAAGATACTTAAGATCTAAGCAACCAGGACATGGCAGGGGGTATTACAATCCCCAATTTAAAACTGTACTATAAAGACACTGTGATAAAAATTGCATGGTACTAGCAGAGTAACAGACTCAAGGACCAGTGAAATAGATTAGAAGATCCAGAAACAACTCCAGATACACTAAGCCATCTCATCTTTGACAAAGGAACCAAACATCCTCAGTGGAGGAAAGACAGCCTCTTTAACAAATGGTGCTGGAAAAAGTTGGTTTCAACCTGCCAAAAACTAAAGATAGAACTAGCTCTTTCACTGTGTACTAAATTAAAATAAAGTGGATGAGACATCTAAATATTAAAACAAAGACACTAAACCTGCTGTAAAACAGGTTAGGTAAAACTCTTGGAGACATTGTTTTAGGGAAAGACTTTATGAACAAAACCTCTGTAGCATGAGGACTATCAGAAGAAATCAACAAATGGGATCTCATTTTATTAAAAATCTTCTGCACAGCAAAGGAAACCACCGGCAGAGCAAAAAGGCAACCAACAATATGTGAAAAAAATCTTTACCAGTAATTCCTCAGACAAAAGGCTACTATCTAGAATATATAAGGAACTTAAACAAATCAATTTCCCCAAATTTAAAGACCCAGTTCAAAAATGGACATCTGAAATGAACAGACACTTTTCAGAGGAAGAGGTAAAAGCAGTTAAGAAGTATATGAAGAAATGCTCAACGTCACTGGCCATTTGAGAGATGCAGATGAAAACAACAAATGGGATTTCATCTCATTCTGGAAAGAATGGCAGCTATTGAGAAATCAACAAGCAATAAATGCTGGCGAGGCTGCAGGGAGAAAGGAACCCTTCTCCACTGTTGGTGGGATTGTAGACTTGTGCAACCAGTGTGGAGATCAGTGTGGAGATTCCTCAGAAAACTAGGATTAGAGGTCCCATTTGACCCTGCTATTCCCCTGCTAGGAATATACCCAAAGGAATTAAAAGATTCATATTGTAAAGACATTCACACAACCATGTTCATAGCAGCTCAGTTTGTGATAGCCCAATCTTGGAAACAACCCAGATGCCCATCAACTGGACACTGGATAAAGAAGTTTTTTTGTTTGTTTGTTTGTTTTGGTGGCAGGGTCTTACTCTGTATTTGAGGCTGGCCCTGAGTTTACTATGTAGCCCAGGCAAGCCTTGAACTCAGCAATCCTCCTGTCTTTGAAACTGAAGGCTGGGATGACAGGTGTGAGACACCACACACGGCAACATGTGCTTTTTTTATAAAATGGAGTATTACTCTGCCATAAAGAATGACAAGATTCATTCATTTATGTGCAAATGGATACACCTGGAGGACACACTAATATGTGAAATAAATAGACCACAGATATGTAAATATCATATCTTTTCTCTGGCGTGAAAACCTGTAGATGTAAATGAGTTCTAGAATGTATGATAGATTTTGTAAAGGAGGAAATATTCAAAGAGAATGTGGTGGGGGAAAGTAATGAGGGGAAAGAATAAATATGATTTGGAAAGAAAAAGAAATACCTTGTATATAAGGGCTTGGGGGTTGTGGGTAGATAGGGATATGGGTAAAAATGAGAATTAACAAGTGTCATATATTGGTACAAATTCCCCGATGTTGAGTGTGATTATGAGCTGTATATAAAATGGACCAATAATGAATTCAATTAAGAAAAGAAGATACTTAAGAAATTTGCATCTATCATTTATTTATCAGCTATTTTTGAGTAACTACAGCTAATGTGGTTCCTGGCAACACAGATATAATTGCGAACAAGAGAAATGGGCTTTGTCATAATAGAACATTCTGTTCCTCTGAGAGATTTGTGTGAAAATAATACTGCATTAATAAAATTATTGATAACTAGTAATAACAATCCAGGTCTAAATAGTCTGTATTTTTGTTTTCTAGGATGATTATATATACTTCATGGAAAGTAGGAGAGTCAGGTTTCCTGGTTGAAAGATAGTTTTACATAAGTAATGAGTGACGTGGAACTTAGAAGAGCTCAAAGTTATGATAAATTCCATTGCTAAATTACAAAAAAGGAAATCCACTGCAATTTAATGAAGGGAAATTTTTATTTGAATGGTGAAGGAGAGGCACAAGGGCAAAAGTATTGACCTATGCATCCTATGAGTAGGATGATGCTAGCATATTACTTTATGCTTCAGGAAAAGATAATTGCAGCCAAGTTAAAGGAAACATAGTTTATTGATAACTCAGTTTAAAAAGAGACTGAAATCATAGAATAACATTGAAAAGGATTCATCTAAATGTTAGTGTAAATTATAGTTGTTAAAAGATGGATGGTGGAAGAGAGTAAGGAAAGGTATTAATTACACTGTACAAGAAGTATAAAGAAAGAACTGTGGTTAATAGAACAGAGCATGAGATTTAAGATTGGTGGAGGTTTCTGAGATTCCCTCCGACAACGTGGCATGTATAGTTTATGTGAAAGTGACTTCCTTAAAAGATGAGTGAGATTTTGAGGGTGATATTTCCTATTGTGCCCATTTAGAAAAAAGGAATTAATATCCAAAAATTAAGCTTTGAATATTTGTGATTACAGTGTCTATACGGTTTTACAATGTAGGCATTTTGTGTGAAATGTGTTGTTAAACAATCTCACTGTTGCAAAGGCATCATATAATGTACTTCCAAAGGCCTAAATGGCGTGAGTCCATTTCTTGACATAGCCCCTCCATAGCCAAAGGACTTGTTAGGATATATGAGGCTGCCTCTGGTACGACACAAGGTATAGCTTTTCCTTATGTCTTCTTTAATATGTAGAGAAGGTACAAGATCACAATCTAATACCAATGTATTAAATACATAAACCAATAACAGTCACCTAAGATCACTGTTAAGTGTTATGTATTACACATAATTGCACGTGATACATCTTTATATGACTGGTAACATAGTAGGCTTATTTATACCCACGTCTCCATGAACACATGAGAAATTACAATGGCTCCACCATAACTAGGCAGTAGAAATTTTTCAGTTCTAGTACAACCCTATAAGGCCTCTGTGAAATATGACACTGACAGATATCATTATGCTACGCATTAAATTTCCTTCATGTCTATCAAACCTGAGATATATTGTAGGGGGATAATTCTACTCATGTCACTTTCCACATTATTTGATGTTTGATCTTACTTGAGTCCTCTACTTTGCATTTATCAAACCTTTATTTTTGTTCATAAAAGTGATGTTAATGATTGTCTGTCTACATCTCTCCCTTCCAACCCAACTCACTTTGACCTACCAGTAAGGAAATATGGTCTGTGAAACTCTCGTTA
This sequence comes from Thryonomys swinderianus, assembly GCA_004025085.1. Taxonomy (NCBI): domain Eukaryota; kingdom Metazoa; phylum Chordata; class Mammalia; order Rodentia; family Thryonomyidae; genus Thryonomys; species Thryonomys swinderianus. The sequence continues at coordinate 46,870 of PVIC010001983.1, read as the reverse complement.
CTGATCTCTGTTGAGCAAGTACTTTTTTTGTTCTTTTATTGTGCGTGGTACACACAGCTCTAGAAGATCACATTTGGTTTATATTTTACTTGTCATGAAACATCTACTGAAGCCTTATTCCATGGTGTGAAAGCAATGATGAGAATGTTTCCCAATTTATTATCTGATCAAATCTTAAGGAATTCTTGAATGTAATTGTTGATCTGAAGTAATTTGTTGAAAAAGATTAGACTTGCAACATCAAGCACATTATTTCTGTGAGTGTTATAGATATCCTACGCGTTTAAAAGCATTTAGGCTGTAAATGTCTTGCTAAATAAAGCAGGCACCTATAAAGCAAAGTTTAGAAGATGGTATCGGCAATAATTTCTTTAATGACAGCTGCTTCAGGTAGGGAATGTTATTTCCAGAATGTGGTTTCTGATGAGGTTTAAGGGAAGGGGCACAAGCTTAATTGTTGGTGGCAAGAGTGTAATAAGGACCTGAAGAAATAACTCAGATTGTCTCAGGTTTAGTTTACTCAGGTACAAAAGGAAGAAAAAGTAATATCATTTACTGAATGACCAGCAACACTGTTGAACACACAGTAATAGAGCTAATATGGCACTTAGCATGTAGCGGTTTCTGTTCTAAGTGGTTCTACATTTCATTTGATACTTCCAAGTATGAGAATCCTCATTTTAAATGGAAACACTCTGAGTGTTACAGAGGCCTGGTTCAAAGAAAGTTTAGGTGGTGGAAAAGAAAGTGAAAGAAAGACAGATGTTTTTTGATTCCAAAGGTTTCATACATAAAACGCTACCTAAGAAGGACCAATTTGCGCCAACGTATATTTCCCAAGGTTGAAATACCTGTTAACAACTCTTAATCCTTGATTCCAGTATCCTAAAGGAGGAAGCTCCTAGTCACTGCAAGACAATTTACAATGCGTATGTGTCCAAAGCAGGGTGCAGAGACTGCATAAAGTTATTGACATGCATACATGATAACTGTAGTAAATATATACTATACAATAAAAATGAAGTTAATTATAATACACATATTTATTAGTTTCCTAGTCAGTGGTTTTTAAAATTACTAATACATATCACTGTGGATATGGGAAATGTTTTGCCATGACTCATGGCCATTGTACAACTTCAGGGTTGCTAGTCTCATAGACTTTCTCTGCCTAAGATTCCATGTCGATGCACTAATTTGGCCACAGTATGTTCCCAAATTTGGAGTCTGTAAATCATCCTTTTATCAAATGGGTACTGAAAAAAATGAAACAAAATCCTTCACTGTACTTTCCCTTATTCTGCTTAAAAAGACATTGATGAAAAGTATAGTTAAATAGTTTTATTGTAAATAACAGAAAAAAGTAATGGTGACAAGTAAGACAGAAGTTATGTTAGGAATGATTTATTTCCTCCTGTGTTAGGCAGTGTTGTTCTGTCCATTCTCACCATGAGCTTTTTATGCCTGCTGAGTCCCCAGAACTTGGCCCCCATGCCAGATAGTGGAGCAAGAAAAGGGGTTAAAAGTATCAATTTCTCTTAAAGGACAGTTCTACGAAGTTCTTCTCCCTGTGTTCCTATGATCAAAACCTACCCGCATGGTTAAAGGAAGGCTAGACACATCAACAAGCTTAAATTGTGTGGGGGAGACAAAGGATAGAAGAGACTTTAAAAAAAAAATTTCTGTTAAATATACTACTTTCTAGCCCTGTGTATGTCTTTTATTTCTGGAAGTAAGGCTGAAAAGCATTTTTCCCTTGACTTCCTATCTTCCTTGTATTTTTGAGATGTTTTTTCTCTCATGTTAAATGATGGTAAGTCTCAAGGAGCTGGCGATAAAATTGCTACCATTGAAAAATAAAGGACTGTAGTCCTCACACTGCCTGTGTTAGTTTGTTACGGTGGCCATTCCTTTATCTTCAATAATGGAAGCTTGCTTTTTATGTCTCTGGAAGCTGTCAGCCCAAGATGGAGGAAACAGAAGGGTTTAGTTTTATCTGACACTGTTCTGCTCGACTAGAAGATTATCTTCTTGTGTTTTCACATCATCTCTCTGTGTGTCTGTGTCCTAATCTCCTTTCCCTCCCAGACATATTGAGGTAACAATTGACAACTAGAAATGTATATATAACTGAACTTCACGTTTTGATATGTACATGCATTGTGAAACAATCAACACAATGAATCTTGGAAGCATATCTGTCAGCTTAGCTGGTCACAATTCTGTCTCTGTGCATGTCACTCTTGCACCTGAGTTTTTCTTTTGTGATGAAGACACCTAATATCTATGCTCTCTTGGGAAATTTCAAGTTTATGATATAATGTTGCTATGATAGTCATCACACTGTATAGTAAAGTGCTAGAATTTGCTATCTTACATAACTTTAATTATGTATCCTTTAACTAACATTTCCTTACTTCTTTCTTTCCTGTCTCTGATAACTAACATTTTATAATTTACTGTTATGAATATGAACATATCAGATTTTATGTACAAGTGAGATAATGCAGTATTTGTATTTCTTTGTCCAGCTGTTCCACTTAACATAATGTTCTCCAGGTTTATTTATGTCATCACAAATGTCAAAACTTCCTGCTTTCTTCCTATTTCACAATAAAGGGAACCAGGAAGGCAGGGTAAAGCAAAGAAGGGAAAGACAAAATGGAAGGTCAAAAGGAAAAAATGGAACCAAAGTTTCAGTTTATAGAGGTGTAGAGGGGCTGGAGGGTAGGGCAGGGAAAAATAAGAATGAAGATATATTATGTACAGGTACAAATTCTCAATGATGAATGTGAAAATCATGTGTGCTCAAAATGTACCAATAAACTCAATTTAAAAAATCTTTCTTTCTTAAGGGTTAGTTACACGTTATATCTTACCTTTTCTTTACCCATTTATCCACGAGAAGCATTTAGTGTATTTCTAATCTTGGCTATGTGACTAATGGTGTAATGAACATGGAATGATAAATTTCTGTTCAAAATTTGGATTTCATTTCCTAGAATTTGGATTATGGATCACATGGTAGTTCTACTTTAATTTCTCTAGGAGACACTTATAATTTTCCATAACAACTGGACAATTATGCCTTCCCAACAATGCTGTACAAAGATGCTGTTTTCTAGACATTTTAATTAACACCTCGTATTTTATCTTTCTGAAAACAGCAATTCTTACACGTGTGAGGTGATACCTCATTGTGGTTTTGCTCTCTGTCTCTCTGATGATTAGTAATATGGAGCATCTTTTCATGCACAGGTATCTGTTGCCTATCTAATAGTCTTAGGAGAAATATTTACTCAAATCTTTTGCCAATTTTTAAATTAGGTTATTTGATTTTTTTATTGTTGGATTGAATAAAGACCTCATACAGTTCAGTTATATCTCCTTGCCAGATACACAATTTGTGAATATTTTTCCTCATTTCATAGGTTACTTTATTATCTTGCTGATTTTTACTTTGTTGTATTGAGCACTTTTGTTGAGGCAACCCCATTTTCTACATTTGCTTTTGCTATCTTTTGGTGTCAACATGCAAAAAATTCATTTTCAAGACCAACATCAAGAAGTTCCTTCCCTATGTTTTGCTCTGGAAGTTTTACATTTTCACTTGTTCCCTTTTGAGTTGAGTTTTGTGTGCAGGGTCAGATAAGTGCTAACTTCATTCTTTTTCAAAGACCACTTATCAGACAGACTATTCTTTCTCCAAGATGTGGTAAGCTAGCTAACCTTAACTACCAGCCCCACAGAGTCCCAGAGAGGGGACTGGGCCATGGGCACAAACTCATCAGGGGGCCAGCCCTTAGGGGGCCCCCAGGGTGTGTTCTGGGAGATATTTCTCTCCTGGTCCTCTTTCTCTGAGCTCTCCCTCTGTCCCCAGGGAGTGAGTACTTTTGATCCACTACACATATCTGCCATGGTGTTCCTGTCTTGGAGCCAGCTAAACACTGACTCAATCCTTTGAGCTGTGAGCCAGAATAAACCTTTCCACCTTTAAACTGAAGGTATCAGGAATTATGTTCCAGTGGTGAGAAAGGCATTCAGTGTAGTGTGATTGAAGAATATGATCTATTTATGTTAAAAGTAAATATTGATAGAAAAGGATTTATTATTGCTATTTGAACTTAATTTTTTGTTTGTCTTGTGGGGCTTTTGTCTCTCTTTTTTGTTTCTTGCAGTTTTGTTTTATAAGTTATTGAGACTTTAAAACATTTAATTGCTAGTATATGGGGTGGAACATAACAAAATCCCATCTACATGGGAGGCAGAAGCACAAAGATTGATTTTGAGGCCAAACAGCCACATAGCAAGGACAAAAGCACAAAAATAAATGAATAGTTTTTGAACCTTTTTTGTGTGTAAATTTTGTAGGTATTTTCCTTGTAGTTATAACTGGTCTTCTATAAAATGTCTTATTGTTGGGCCGGAGATTTAGCTCAGTGGTTCCAGCACCTGCCTCACAAGCACAAGGTCCTGAGTTCGATCCCAGTCACCACATACAATGCTGGGCGTGGAGACTTACGCCCACCCACAATCAATACCACATACCACAGTGCCGGGGGTGGTTGCTCACGCCAGTAATCCCAGCACTCTGGAGGCAGAGACAGGAGGATTGTTGAGTTCAAGGCTTGCCTGGGCTACATAGTGAGCTCAGGGCCAGCCTGAACTACAAAGCAAGACCCTGTATCCAAAAAAAAAAGACCCTGTATCCTATTGTTATAATAGTATATGTAAAATTTCTAAGAGTTTAACTTAATTTGCATAAAATATGCAATTTAATGTCCCTTCCCTCTAACACTTGTCACAACTTACACCTATTTATATGTATTATTAACCTAATTTTTATTATAGTTATGTTTAATACTCTAGTTCTTCATATTATAATTAACATGATTTATATGCTTTCATACTACTACAGTATTCTGTTTTTGTGTGTTACATTTATGAATAGTTTTATATTTTTATGCTCTCATATTGCTAGTTAACATTATTTTATATTCACTTTCTCAGCATTTCTCAGAAAGCAGAGCTGGTTATATAAACACCCCCACCTTTATTTATCTGGAAGTGTTTTTTGCCTTTATGTTTTTGTTTCATTATGCAGCACTGGAGATTGAAGAAAGGCCTTGTCAGGAGTTATGTTCTCTCGGTAGTTTTGAAGGTTTTTTATTTTTAAATTTGGAGACTGGTCTTGGTTAGTTACTCAGTTGTTCAGGTAGGCTCAGTCTCTCCCTGAGACGGGCACATCAGAGAGCAGATGCACGGACGGTATGCAGAGTCATCCCCGTATGAGAAGTGCTACTGAGCTGCTTCCCGGGGAAGCAGATTGCTGAGCTCCACCACCTGTTTGCTTAGTGATGCGCTGCAGGTAGGCGCTCTGCTGGGTACTGAGGCACCCATTCAGAACGGGCTCTTTGTTTCTAGCATCTTCAAGGCACCCGTGAACGGCAGGCCTGCTCTCCCTTAGTGCAGGCAAACTCCTGAGCAGACTCTCAGCGGCCAGGAAAATTTAACACTACCTTTGCCCCATCAGGACTAGTATTTTTTTCTAATGAGGATACCAGTCATATCGGATTACAGAATCACCTACTTACTTCCTTTTATTTTAATCATCTCGAAACATGCTCTCTAATTGCAGTCTCATTGATGGATTTACAATTTTAGTATATGTGCTGCCAAAGCGAGCAGTGGATTTACAATTTTAAGATGTGAATTTTCAGGGAACATAATCAGCCCATTTTACTATTCATTTTTCTTTCAGATAATTAAATTCACACACACACATGACTTCTTAAAAACGTTATGCTCTTTTCTTTCCCCTGCTACTTTTCTGGTTTTGGGGGGTCAGGGTAGGCTTTTGAAGATCTACTTCCACTTCTTGTCTTCTGCCTTTATATACTCTTAATTTTTAAAGACAATTTCATCCTGCCATCCCCCTGAGCTTCAGACTCCGGATTCTAATGGCTATCTCTGCTTAACATGGATAAAACAAAGCCTTTACATCTTCACTCCAAAATCAAATCCCTCTGTGCCTCAGAAAATAGCACAACACTGTGGTTTCATTTCTTACATTTTCTGTTTCCTCACATTCCACATCCAATTAATCAAAAAGTTCCTATTGGTTCTACCTTGAAATATAAATTGCAGTACTTGAGTTTCATTTCCTACTACTCAGTTGCTGTATCTTAGTTCAAGCCCACATTATCTCTTTCACATAAATTAGAGCCATTTCTTCCTAGCTGGCCTCCACTCCTGGCTTGTACTTTAATTTTCTATGTGTACTCCAAAGTGATCTGTTAAAGCATGTACCTAAGTTGTGTTTATGGGGTATAAATATGTGTAAAAAGCAATTGATTTTTACACTCAATTTTTCCTTTTTTTCATGTAAAACTAGTTAAATTTCAAAAGATGGGGCCGGAGACTTAACTCAGTGGTTCCGTTGCCTGCCTCGCAAGCGCAAGGTCCTGAGTTCGATCCCCAGAAACCACATACAATGCTGGGCGTGGAGACTTATGCCCACCAGCCATCAACACCACATACCACAGTGCCGGGTGTGGCGGCTCACGCCTGTAATCCTGGCACTCGGAGGCAGAGACAGAAGGATTGCTGAGTTCGAGGCTTGCCTGGGCTACATAGTGAGCTCAGGGCCAGCCGGAACTACAAAGCGAGATGCTATCTCAAAAAAAAAAAATTTCAAAAGATGCAGATGAGTAAATATAGTTCAGTTACTTTTTCTTTTTTATCTTCAATGGCTCATCACTCATTGTACTATAAATTCCAATGTCCTATAAGTTGTATATGTGTACTCTTAAGCCTTCTAACTTTATTCATTCTTCTTTGTTACTTACACCAACACACATTGCCTTCCTTGGTATTTATTACACTCTGTGCGAGTGTTCCCCCTAAATTTTTATGTTTTGGAAACATGAACTCAAGGGGAGTAATGTGAAGAGATACTGGGACCTTTACAAGATAGAGCAGAGAGAGAGGTTCTTAGGTAATTGTAATCTTGGTAGTACCACAGGGGCAAATGGGACTTCTCCACTCACCAGAAGCTAGGCCATGTGCCAGGGTCATTCTCCCTGACCTGTGTCCCAAGACAGAAATAAAAATTTAAAAATACTGCAAAATTCCAGGGTCCCCAAGCAGGATCCAGATGTGCCAGAACAGCCTGCGTGACCGACAGTAACCACATCTGTTCTTCATTCAGAGCCATTAAAGGCTCCTACATATCCACTGCATCTGATACATCCAATTATAGCAGAGTGAATTATGGGAAAAGACATGCACAGTAGATCCAACTGACATGTCTCAACACCCTGTCAATCATGTTGTCAGTCATGCTGTAAAAGACCAAATGGGTGCAACATTTTAAATTCTTAAACCCAAAATATTTAGTGCGCAGGTCATTCTCATTTCCCTCCTGCTCATTCTAAGCATGTTGTTGCCCCGGAGCTCCTGCTACTCTCCTTTCTGCTAGTGCAAGCGCAGTCCCTGTGAGAGCAGAGCTTTGCTCTAAATTTCAGTAAACTTTGCTTCATTTTCCTTACCGTCACGTGCCAATTCTTTGTCATGTACAAGAAGCTGGAAACCTGTCTCAGAACCCCATCACCCATGGAAACAATCGGAAGAACTTCTGTTCAAAGGAAGTAGGGTAGTTCTCACGGACTTCTGAGCTCTCCTGAGAGTGAGTTGTTGGAAGTTGAATCTGATTCCTGACTCACTCACACTTGCTTTTCTTCCATTCACACGCGCTCTCGCCACTTCATCCACCACTAGGTGACAGCACAGAGGCCCTTTCCAGAGCCCACGCCATTCTGTTTGGATTTTCATCCAAAAACTGAACGAAATACCCCTACTTTTCTATGCAAAATTAGCTCTTTTAGGTATTTAGTTACAGTAATGAAATGTAGGCTGAGACAGAAAATTAACAATTAGGAGTAGGGCTGTTATTAGATGTGATTCAGGTGTAGAAAATTTGTTTCAAACATACAAGGTCCTGGATATTTAATCTTAGACATACAGGGACAGGGAGGGAGAGGGAGAGGGAAAGAGAGGGAGAGAGAGATATGGCGACCAGGGAACTACCCTTCAGTGGAAATGAGGGTTCTATTCAAATAGGGGAAAGTGTCCTCCTTGCCATAAAGCAGCCAAGGACTTGGCTGTATTGTAGTTTTACTCTATGCCCTTGTAGAAAAAAATAGTTTAAGAGGATGGTCTCCGGCATTTGGTGGAAAGAATTTCAAAGGAGCAGACAGTCACTGGGGGTTTTATTAGTCCATTTTTACAGTGAGACTCAGGAGAATAAGGAAACAGAGTGGAATGATTCAGATAACTCATATCCTGGCTGATGAAAGAGCATGAGAAAGCACCACTGTGGGACTGGAGAGGTAGCTGAACAAGTGCAGCTGAACCAGTGCTTGGAAAAGAGATTAGCAGGAAAGATAACTGTCCAAAAAATAGGAAAAACGCCTTGAGAGCATCTCGGGAATATATGGGGTTGCCCCACCTATCACAGCCTGGAGATGAACCAGAGTAAATGGTTGCGGCCCTGCCTGCGGGGATCTTCACGCTCAGCAGTCTGTAGGCTCCGTGCCCCGTATGCTGCCAGGACCCACTTCCCTTTCTTCAGTGGGCGAAGGGCTCAACAGCGCGTGTGTGGCTCAAGCAGACCCAGAAGACCGCCAGTGCTGGCGTCAGACCTTTCTGGGACCGTGCATGATGCTGGTTCTGCGAGGCCGCAGAATGAGTTCAGGGTCAAAGGCAACTTCCAATAAGATTTTAGAGAAAATCATAGGAAAACGTGCAGAAGTTGGAACCCCTAGAGAGAAACCTCAGGGAGTGTATGCCGACTGCATCTGGGAGAGTTGGGACACAATTGGGGATCCCAGAAAGGGAGGAACCAGAAATGTCCCTGCCCTGTCCCGGAAGGCCACTGATACTTGTACACAGCTGGAGAGAGCAGCCATGGAGGTGGTGCCAGAGCTGAAGGGAGTGGGGTGAAGAGATGTTGAGTGTCCGCTGCTCACTCCTGGACTTGGAGCTCTAGGACTTCCTGTCTGCCAGGCTGCCAGGCTTCTGTTGTGCTTCGGGCTGATTATTCCTTTCCGCTTGTCTATTTCCGCCTTTCAGAATTATATGCCTACCACATACCTGTTTCACTATTGTGCTTTTGAAATTATGTCACTGTATTTTTTAATGGAGACTTATAACAGAGTTTGTCTTGAATCCCAGAGGAAACTTTGGGCATGCATTTTTTAGGGATTCTGGAACAGTTAGAAGTTTAGGACTCTTGGGGATGAAATAAATGCATTTTGTTTTGAGAGATGGCTGAGAATTTTGAGGACCAGGGCCAGAATGCTATGGTTTGAGCTTCATCATTTAAAAGACATAAATAGAAATAGAAGGAGTTCATGCAGCTGTGAGTATCCTTACTTTATGTCAGCAGGTACACCCGAAACATGATCTGCAATATAATTTTGACAATTTTTAGTCTGATTTTAATATATTGTGAGAAAGCTCCTTATGTGTAAAAATGATATACTGAAAGCTTTTATTGGAGAACAGAGTTTTATAATGTGAGTAATTAATCTCTAAGTTTCAATACTTCAGTGACCTTAGGATAATTTTAAATTTGTTGGACTCTTTTTATATGTGAAAAGGGTTATCTTATAAATAATGAAGCAATCAGAATGTAATGAAATAAAATAATTATGAGAGAACATATTCTAAAAAAAATATATATATATATATATATATATATATATATATATAAAAGACTGGACATTAAACTTAAGAAATATTGTAACCCTATAGTTTAGGCCAGTGACTGAACAAGGGAAAAGTTATTTTAACTCTAAGATAAGAATACCATATTTGAAAGGAAGGTTATAGGAACATTTCCAATTGGAAATAGATCAGTATTCTGATGAAGGTAATTGGTAAGTCTTTGCAATTAACATAATTTTATAATCATTTTTATTTTTTAAGTTTTAATTTTGATTCAATTGATTACTGAGACACTTTGCATAAGTGTCATTTTCTGATGAATTTCTTCTTTATTGAGAAATTAAGGTGAGTCATTTATCTTTCTAGTTTCATTTAAAAGATTTTTGAAATTTGTTAACTAGGACTTGTGGAAAAGTTTCCAAGAAGATCTCAAAAGAAATGGCTTATTTGTTTGAGTCCTATCTGTCCCTGTTCTGACTAGCTTTTATTTACATAATGTCATTTTCTTTTTGATTAGAACACAAGTCCTCACACCATGCACTTCTTTCTTTTGCAGATAGGAGCCTCCTATACTTCTGAGAAGCTTCCCCATAAGGCCTGGCCTCACATGGTTCCAGAAGAGGGTTCTCAGAGTCTCTGATTTGCATTTGCATTGACTCCTGTCTGCTATCTCTTTTGCTGAAGATACTTGTAAAGCATAAGCTTTGCATTGTGAGGTTACTTCCGCCTGCCCAAAGGTCAGTCTTGGCTACTGCTCCTGTCTGTTGCCCACATATTTGCGTTTAGATGTCAGCCCTGTCCTGTCCCACTGTTATTGCCAGCCTACCTACCTCCTCTCTTGACACTTGGCAAGGAGCAGAGTTCCACTGCTGTCACTCACTTCCATGATTCTCCTGTGTGGCTGAGAGATAGTAACCCTATCAAAGATACCCCAACTCTTTCTACCTCTGAGGTTAAGTTCCTTCCTCCATCTTATCAGTTCAAATTCCTGCTGTACAATCTTCCCTGGGGTTGACTGCTACTTGTGATGATTGACAATAAAAAACATCTTTCATTTCAGAATATAATTGTACCTTCACCTACATGATCATAGATTTGGCTCACGCTTCTGATAAGGCCATAAAAATTAACTGAAGATGGGTAGTGTCTCTAGAATGTAATTATTCAGTCTTTTGTACAATCACTTTGCTACTTACATTACAACTAGATAGGTAGATTCTGAAAGTTTTAAAGTATGAGCTGAATGACTGTCCAGGCTGAATACAGCTAGTAAATCTTAGCAATGAAGTTCATTTAGTTAAAGACTGAAAAGCTAAGAAAGCAACATTTTATATTGTACTTAATGTTCTTTATAATTTAACTATAGACAGTAACTCACATGTCTACAGATTTGTAGCTTTTTATTGCCATTCATAGCATGCAAATGATTACTTAGTGGCCACATCAGACATGTCTGTGTTAGCAACAAAACCTGATTTGCAAATATCTGTAAGTAAAACATATAGGCATATATATTCAGAAAAAAATTGCGCTGGTCTGATATATGGTCATATACATTCATTTCTATATGGCTACTAGCTTTTATAAGAGATAATGAACTTGAAGGTAAAACAAATCTTGCATTCAAGTACTCATTGTTCTTTCATTATTAAATATGCCTCAAAAATTTGCAAAGTATCTGGATAACAGTAATAATTATGAATAATTATATTTATAGTAATAATTATTATTTTTCTTATGTAATAAGAATTACTGGGCTTAGTTCTGTTCTCAGATGTCCAAATATATATTGACTTTAGCTATTTCACTAGGAACATCTATTATATGTGTCATTCAAGTACAAATGAGGCTAAATAATTCTGCAGAGTATTAGAATATTGGTACAGAGATGTGAAGTGAATTCACATTCATCTTTTGAGATTCTAGAAGAAAACAGGAAGAAACTGTTCTTGATCTTAGCCAATAGGCCGAGAAGCGATAGGGAAGAAACTGATAGTCATTTGGATACCACAAAAATAATCTTTTAGCAGGGTGTGGTGGCTCACGTTTGTAATCCCAGCACTCGGGAGGCAGAGGCAGAAGGATTGCTGTGAGTTCGAGGCTTGCCTGGGCTATAGTGAGCTGAGGGTCAGCCTGAACTACAAAATAAAAATAATCTTTTATCCTAGTAATAGAATTTTTTCCCACGATTACAACATTCAGGTGCAAATATAGGAACTAGTACAAAAACCTATATGTTCTTATGTCTTTTGCATTGAAAATAACATCACTGTCAGTCCTCACTACAAGAAGAAAATGTAAGAATAAGAAGAATTTTCTTATTATTGCAAGAGAAGAAAAACATAAAATAATAAGATCTCAGCTGTGAAAGTAAAAAATTCCAAGTCACAGGCCAGTGTGCCACAAGGGCAGAGGCCTGCCGTGTCAGGGAGGCTGAGATCCCAGAGCTCCATTCAAGCAGTTCCTGGGCCGCAGTGGAAGCCTACGGGACTCTGCAGGACTCTCGGCCTGTAACAGTGGCGCGGAGAGGCAACCTGAGCATGTTCGTGTAGTGATCCCGGGCTGTTAACACAGTTATCTCTATTCAGCGTAGGACCTGCGGGATGCTGAGAGCTGAGCAGTAACACAGCAGTGTGGCAGCGTGAGCAAGAGACATGAGGGTGCGGGTAGTGGTTGGGAGAAAAGATGCAAGTGCTGGAGAGCAGTGGAAGCAAAGGCAGAAATGGGAAGAGACTGCGAGGCAGACGCAGTGAAAAGCCAGGCTTCCTAGAGGTTCGCAGCTGTGCTTAGCTGACAGGCAGGAAGTCCTGCCGAGTGTGTGAGAGCTATTGGACCTAATGCTCCAGTGGATTCGGATTTAACTGTTCAAGTAAATTTATTTCAAGTGAACCTAGAAGATATTTTGCTTCTATTTATGTTAGTGTTTCTTAAATGTTGAAGTTACTTATTAGCCTTTATTAATAAGATAATATTGAGAGTTTGATTATCCTCAAACTCTAGGTACTCCATTATGCTGTATTTGTGCATAATGTTTCGAGTGGATGTGGTCTAGAGCTGAGCCTAGATTCTACATTAGCTGGGCTCGTCTTGCTCTGTTTGGAAATAAGCCATTAAATGGAGAACTGATTCAGGGGGAACCATGGGGAGAATCGGTTTGATTGGAGGACTGAAGTGAAGGGGTACAAATATGAGAAGAGGCCAATTTGATGTGTTCAGTAGAAAGACGATCAATAAAATGAGGTATCGAAGAAACCCTAGTGTCTAAAGAGGGTTTTAAAAAATATATGGCAAGTGCTGTGGTATATTCCTCCACAAATAATAAAATTAATTAGCATATAGTTCAAACTGGGTAAAATTCAAACTTTTCAATTTCCATAAGAACCTTTTATTTACAGATATAGTGGAGGTAGAGAAGGCTGTAGAATGGGCTGTAGTGGTTCCTAGGGGTGGTCGTTGACTCTAGGTGTCTCCTTCCAGAACCCATGTTCATTAGAGAACAGGACACTGCCGCCTTTCAGGGTAGGAGTGACCTCACAGAGAGAGAAGCTGCTGAAGAGAAGAGGGACACTCTTGCAAGACACCACAGTCTTGAAAAACTAAGGGGAGGTGGGGACCTGTACCCTGGAGGAAGAAGCCATCTTGAGAAAGACGAGCAAGCCATCCAATGGGCTGCATGAAAGGGGATACTGGCCTTTGCCATGGTCTCCCCCTGGTTTATCTTTATTTCCTCCATGTAATAACTGATAATAGAGTGGAGAGAAGCAGTGTCGAACACTGAAGAAGACAGGTGTGAAGGACATATATGAAATAGATGCCTCACAGTCACAGACCTTGAAGAGGATGTCAACTAAACCTGATGCACCCTAAGGTGAGGACATTGATTATGTCTCACTGTAGAGCTCGGTGGGCTCCATTCAGCTGTGCTATTGTCACTTCCTTAATTAGTAATCCAGGAATTTTGTTATTGATGATGCTTGAACTCCTTTCCATAGCTAGCTTTCCTGAAAATAGAGGAGCCCCTTCCCTAAGAACCCTGTTAAGGACATATGGGAATTAAAACAATATTTTAAGGTGGCCACCAGGTAAGCAGAAGCATTTCATATACCTCGTTAAGACAAAATACCACAATTAAAAAATATGACCCTTTAAAATCAATTGTCTGAGGCCTCACCCTAGGAAGTTTTGTTTCCATATGTATTAAACGTGTCTTTTCTCAGCAAGAGACACACTTATAGACACATTTTATGTACAGTTTAAGGGCTGTGTGTGTGGTACCACAGGAAAATGTGTGTTGCTTTGTGAATGCTTTCTGAATTTTTCTTTTCTGCTCCCAGTCAGAGCATGTCTTTGGCATGTAGTCAATTAGTACCTGAGATGTGAGAATATATTTGCATTGTGAATTTGTCTAAAATTTGACAAATAGTGCTGTTCTCCCTTCCGCTACTCTATTTTCAGGGGTAAGGAAGTACCTTGACCTTAGCTCTGGCACTTATTCTTCTGAATGCCAAGACATTGTTGATGCTATTTTCAAGCCAGACAAACATAGTTATTTTGAAAAGGAAATAAAAGATATGAAAGCTTTGGCCTCCCTGTCTAAATGATCTACTACATTTAACATGAGTGCGATGCTCTGTCAGATATCTGGGAAAACTATTTGACTCCTTTGTACCTAAAGAGAAATTTCAGCAAAATGAGTTACTCCACATACGCTTGTTAACCTCACCTTGGAAGTGACGTGTCCACACTCTCAGCTCCTTTCTTCGAATTCCTGCATCACACACTCTCCTTTTCAGGGGCCAATCAGACTGTCATTTTCCTTCTCTTTTATCTTTTATTAATTTTCTACTCCTGAGATTTCTATACCTGATTTCCTGGAATGTACACATAGATGATAATGGAGCAAAAAGTTTAAGGATACTTTTATTGTTTGACTCCTAGAAAGGATGGTAAAGAGGCAGGGATTAGCTCAGTGGTTCTGCCACCTGCCTTGCAAAAGTCAAGGTCACAAGTTCAATAATTGGTAGTACAAAACCCCAACCAACCCAAAACAAAACAAAGAGAAAAAAAAAAGAAGTGATGATAAATATTTACACCTCTTGCTATGGAAAGATTTGTACAATAGAATGGTAAGAGAAAGCCTGATGAGGAAGGACTCCATAGGAAGTGACGTCATTTTGTAGGAAGCTGTTTTAATGGAAAATAGTTTGGAAATTTTGGTATCAGAATATAAACTCATTGTGTCAGGTTGTATGCTGATAACACATGTTCCTTTTAATAATCAATAAAGATCTTTTACTAGTTTAATATAAAACATGGGAGGGGTGAAAAGCAAGTAAGTTTTCCTTTCTATATGATACTTTGTGTCTTGGAATTTTAAGTCCGCCAAGGGTCTGTGTGCACGTGCTTTTATGCTCTTGCTCATTTCATATGATTCAGCATGATTATAGACATGTAATAACCAGGGTTACTATCTTTATAAACTCGTGCATTTTATCTAACTTATCTTTGCTTCATTTTCCTCACCTATAAAACAGGATAATGAAATGATCTAAATTATAAAGATGATGAGAATTTTTCATGTATAATACTGTAAACTCACTTGTGGACTATTCATTGGGAATGGAGTGATTAATATTTGAGTTTTAAAAAGGTATAAACCAGAAGCAAATAGGCAAATCCTACTGGGCATAGTGGTGTACATCTATGATTTCCACATTTTGAGGCTGAGGCAGAAGGCTTAGCAAGAGCCTTAAACTAATATGAGTTGCATAACAAATTCAAGACCAACCTAAAATATATGAGAAACCTGTCTTAAAAAAAGCAAATATGCAAAGGAAAATATTGTGAAGGAGTGAGTAATAAGAGGTAAAGAAAAAATGTGATGGTAGTAAAAAAAGGGAAACAAAGCTTATATATTTAGGGGGTGGAGGTTTGTGTAGTGGGTGGATGAATGGGAAAAAATGAGAATTAAATTGTGTCATATTCTGGTACAAATTCCCAATATTGAAGGTGATCACCATGTGTATATACAATGTACCGATAAAGATAAAATAAAAAAGCAAATATCAAAAAAAGATTAATTTGCAAATTCTACACTTTGGCTTTTATTGGTCATTTATTAGATTTATTGAAAAGGGAATTTCAAAAACTGTCATAGTGAAAGCATCAAATGAGATGTACCTTGAGATAACATTTAATTATTCAATTAAGATGCAGATTAAGTGACAGATATAAAACTATAGTACTGTGGGAATTGACCAGGGAATTAACAAAATTATGCTTGTTGATTTAAGGAAAAGATGCAAACAAAATAAATCCTAGTTGATAAAGCATGAAATATGTATGACGACCCCTTCTGTAACTTCGCATTTTTATGTCTTTATAGTTTCAAGTACTTAAACTAAAGTAGGTATTATGAACATTCTTTTCATTTTGAATTAGGTACAAATAACTTTAATCATTAGATACAGGAAGTGAAACTTCATAATTATTCACAATAACTCTTTATTTCTCCTCCCTCTCAATTTGTTTAGTAGTTTGGTCTAAATATTTTTGAAATTTAATTTTATGGAACTATCACACAAAATGCCTAAAGTGAATAAAGGGCCAACAAATAAAAAATTGGAAGAGTTGACCAAAATGGCCCTACTGAATGAAAAATTCACTGAAGACACAGTACCCATGAAAAGGTATCAGACAGAACAAGCAGAAATAAGAAACTATAGAATTCATAAACTGCAGAAATGACCAAAGTGAAGACAGAGTGCCTGAAGTTGAAGACCATATAGTAAATTAGACAAAATACTCAGAGAAGCCACAACAAAATAAGGGAATGAGAAAAAGTCATCCAATAATCACTAGGTGACTCTAAGATGCTTATAGATAGCTAGAGTTGGATTAAAAAACTAGAAATGTCCTTAGATCAACATACCCAGCAAAACTTTCCTTCAAAGTAGATGTAGACATAAGGACATTTCATAAAAAAGAACAACTCAAGACACTCACCAATGCTATACCATGATTTGAAAAATATTCAAGGATATTCTCGACAGAAATTATGAAACCAAACCGGGCATGCTGGTACATGTGTGTAATTCCAGCACTGGGGAGGCTGAGGCAGGAGGATTGCCATGAATTCAAGGTCATGCACTAAAGTAGGTAGAACACTTGATATTGAAGATGTAGGTAAGGACTTTCTAAACAGATACTCAATGCACAAGGAATAGCAGCAAGAATTAACAAAGGAAATTACATCAAATTAAGAAGCTTTTTCACAGGAAAGGAATCAATTAGTAGAGTGAAGGGATAACTTTAAGATTGAAAAAAATCTTTGTGGCTGTTCCTGAGACAGAGGATTAATATCTAGAATATAAAGAATATTAAAATATTCTAACAATATTCTAAATAAAATATTCTAATACATATTTGAAATAATATTCTAATAAATATTCTAAATAATATAAAGAACTAAAAAAATTAGATCACCTAAGTTAAAGGACTCAATCATGAATGGTGCAAACAAAGTGAACAGACATTTCTCAGAAGAAGGTGTAAAAATGGCCAACCAACACACACACAAAAACCGGTCAACATCTCAGAGCCATTAAGAAAATGCAAATTAAAGTATAGCTCATTGGGTGCCCCATGAGGCCATACTTATAAGTGAAATAAATAGGAATACTCTACCATTTCTGTAGTGTGAGAAACTGAAGATATAAATGAGGTCCAGAATGTATGACGGGTGTTGGGAAAGAAGAAAATCTTCAAAGGAGAAGGGGAACTGGCAGGGGACAGGGGAAAACAAGAAAAAGAAAAATTGAAAGTGAAAAAGGAAAATATGGAAACAAAGCTCATATATGTAGGGGTGAGGGCTGAAAGGAGGGCAGGCCAATGAGAAAATAATAATCAAGGTGTATCATGTACAGGCACAAATTTCAACATAAGAATGGAATCATAATGTACTTATAAAATGTACTGATAAACTAAGTTTATTAAAAAAGAATGCTAGGTTGTGATGGCGCCCGGATATGGGTAAAAATGAGAATTAACTTGTGTCAAATACTGGTACAAATGTTATATGTGATTGTGAGGTGTATATAAATTGCACCAATAAAGAATTCAATTAAAAAATAATGCTAGGATTCCATGTTATACCAGAATAAATGGCAACCTTTGAAGAATCAAAAAGTAAATGCTGGTGTGAGTGTGATGTAAAACAACCCTTCTGTACTGTTGTTAGGCATGTTAACTATTGCAACCATTAGGGAAATCAGTATAGAGGTTTCTCAAGAAAGTATAGTAAGAGATTCCATACAAATCAGCTACATTTCTTGGTGTTTTTCCAAAAAACCTAAAGTCATTATATTACAGCAGTGAATCCACACCAATACTTGTAGGTACACAATCCACAGTAGCTAAATCCCGGAAGCATCCTGCATGCCCATCAGCCAACAAACAGGTAACAAAAACGTGCTATCTGTAAACAATGGAATACAACTCGGCTATAAATGATGACAAATTTGAGACATGTGGAGGAAACACATAGACCTGGAAAATGTAATGTTGAGTGAAATAAATCAAACACACAAGCTTAAATACTGTATGATGTTTCTCGTTTGAGAAGGCAAAGTATAAACAAAAAGTGAAATAAAGGATGGCTACAGGTATATGGGAGATAAATCACTTGCAAAGGGAAAGACATCTGGGAGTCTTGCACAAAAAGAATTAAAATATTCTGTGTATAGAAACCTAGTAACCTAAATAACACGGACTATATGTCAGAAACATGAGTAAAAATAATAAGAATGCAAAAAGAAAAATGAAATTCAGAGATTGAAGGAGAGAGGGGGGTGGCAGGGTGAAAGAGGGAGGGAATTAACAAAAGAAACAAGCTGTATTATGTATGTGTCCCTACTTCCAAAGGTGAAAGTAAAATTTTTAATTTTTCAAGTTGAACATCAATTTACTTGTAGGAGCAATAGCTTAATTTCCAGAGCATTCCATAAATGCTTTCTTATTGACTAGCTCACAAAATCCATAAAATTTATAACAAAAGTTATTAGAAAGGACAGGAGACCATAATAGGTAGTAGGTTGATAACTGGCGTCAGTGAAAGATAGCTGTGCAAAAACATCATATTTTCATGTACAAGGCATTTCTTATGTACATTATGGAAATGGACAAATTTTGTTTCTGGTATCTACCGTGGTTTTTGTTGCATTTATTTTTTATCTCCTGGTGCTTTTCTCTCAAATCCTCTATTCTAACATGTCTGAGTCTATCGTACCCTTCCTGCTATGCTGTATCAGCCTCTATATCATTCTCTAAGTGTTCCACATTTTAAAAATCTACACCTTTCCTTTTTCATTTTGATTAGAGATCTTCAGAAGTCACTGGGAAGATGTTCATATTAAAATATTCTAGGAGAATAGTACAGGCAAATATCTTTCTGTGGACCACTTTTCACACGCATAGAACCTACGAGAATTCAGGGATAGCAATATGTCACCAGGAAAAGGAGAAAAAGATGGATCCCATCAGCCCATGCAAAACCCTCAATGAAGAGCGTTAAGAAGCACTAGTGATGAGGTTGTACACCTTCTAGACTTTGTGTTGCAGACTGAACAGATGATAACTTTGTGGTTTCAGGCAGCTTCTCTGATAACTAAACTTAAAATTGTTAAACTGTATTTTGATTTTACTGGTCTTTATAAAATTTTTGTAGTCAAGAGTCTCAACTTATTTTATACATTACACTTTCCATATTTTATACTTCTTTATCAATTTTATTTGCAAATTCTTAGGCCAGAAGGTCATTTCTTTGGGCTTCACTAGGTGGGTTGTGTGTAGGCTTTTACACCCAATGGTCTTCATTTTACTGGTTGTCATTAGCTTCTCATGTGTATTATCAAGGAGGAAGATCATTTTTTTTTTGAGACAAGGTCTTGCCTTGTAGTTCAGGCTGGTCCTGAGCTCACTATGTAGGCCAGGCAAGCCTTGAACTCAGCAATCCTCCTGCCTCTGCCTCCTGAGTGCTGGGATTACGGGCGTGAGCCGCCATGCCTGGCAAGAATACCAATTTTTTTAGGCCAACATTTTCCAAATGATTATTTCTTATATTTTGTGCTACATAGTATTTGTTACTACTTCTTAAGAGAGTTTCAAATTTTCTGTTATGTGTCCTTACCTAACTCTGATTACACTCTCTCTAATCCATGCAGTTCGGCTTGCTATAAACTGACAAACATTTATTTTGGAGATACATGCTCTTGCATTTTGGTAGTTTGGAACATTACGGTTTGCCATCCAGGTCTCTGAAAACATGTAAATTTCTTTAGGGAATACAGGGAGTGGAAAAAGGTTGGCTTTGCGATATAGTGCTGCAGATTCATACAGTTCCCTTAATCTTTACTATCAGCACACGTGGTGATGTCAGTTGGGAAAGACTCGGGGCGTCAGGACAATTCCTTCTCACTGATTAGTACTTGCTTTAGGACCGTTCTTTGCTTGAAGGTTATTGCTCATGTGGATTCTACCACTTCTTGCTTGCTAGGGCGTTTCAGCAAAGGCCATTGTTTTAGAAATACTGCAAGCATTTTATAGCATACCTTGGCAATTAAAATAAGCACAGTACTATGGTTACAATGCTATTCCATTTATTATAGTATACTACTTTAATACATTTCAGTTTTTAAAGGTTATTTTTCCACTGACTATGATGTTTAAGTGTGTAGTGTATTCTCTTAGAATTTCCAATAGGGGAAAGGCACTTAAAAAGCATATTTCCAACAATACTTACACTTTTTTCATTTTTTAATTTTAATCATTGTCATTCTTGGTTTAAAACTGCTGCATTTTCACATTAGTAATTTTTACAGGCATAATGCCAAGTAAACATACCATTTTCAGTTGAAAGATAGCTATATGATAAAACTAAATATGAGTTAAAGAAACAATATAAAAGTAAATCAGAACCGACATTCATAGGGATGAAGTAATATTTTTATTGAATGGTCTACCACAGCAGTAACGTTTAGAAGTGAGAAAATGTCATTCTAAGGAAAATGAACAAATAACAAACTCAGTTTGAAGGATAAAATACTTGTAATTCACCAACTTACACAATAATATAATAATTTTAATGTTTTGTACTAATCCTTGTCTAGGTAAAAAAAATTAAAAAATGGATAATTACATAATGAAACTGATCAGTTTAAGTAGTTGAGCTAATCTTTATTATTTCTTCCCTCTCTATATTGTTTCTTGTAACATTAGAATTATGTGTTCTGTACCAACTTATGATCAATAGGAATAAGATATTTGGTTGTACATTATTATGTTATTATGTCTGCCCAAATAAAGAATGAACTTTTCTGGCTATTCAACTATATTATTATGACAAAAATATTCATAGCAATTCTCTGTAAAGGAGAAAGATTAACTGGAAGCACAGAAAACCTTATATAAAACTACTGTGTAATCAATATCCTCTTTTATTTTTTGGAAATACTAATTTCAAAATTATTGACAGTTAAAATGAACTGTTCTGCATATGGTATGTAATCTTTAGGCACAGCCTGTTAAACTCTTGGGGAAAAAAAAGTGTCTCGGTAAAGCCTGACTAGGGCTTTACATGTTGGCTGCCTTCATTAAGCTCCAGAGCATACCCTTCCTGCATGCAAGGGTTGTGTCTCGTCCTGTCACAGAATACAGCTCGTACTTCCTCACCAGTACCCATGACACCTGCAGTCTCCACAACTCAGTGGACAGAGCAAAGCATTTACCTGCCAAATGGTGTCAAAAATTCTGTTTCTTCCTTTCTACTTTTTCTCATTTCAAGGGAACAAGTTCTGTTTATCTTAGCTGTTCGTTCTTGGGAACCATAAGTTGAATTTATTTTTTATAACATTTCCAAAACTTTTTTGGTTTAAAATTTCACAATATATAATACAAATAAATCTCTCTCCCTCTCAAGGACTGTTTTCTTTGCCCCCCCTTTTTTTTTCTGAGACAGGGTCTCACTTTGTAGTCCAGGCTGGCCCTAAAGTCACTATGTAGCCCAGGCAAGCCTCGAACTCAGCAATCCTCCTGCCTCTGCCTCCCATGTGCTGCGATGACAGGCGAGAGCCACCATGCTCAGCATTGTGGTAGGTGGTACTGATTGCTGGTGGGCGTGAGTCATCACTCCGAGTATTGTTGTATGTGGTTACCAGGATTGAACCAAGGTCTTTGTGCTTTGTAGGCAGGCACTGGAACCACTGAGCTAAATCTCCAGCCCAAGGTACATTTTTAAATAGTGAAGTCAGTAGTCAACTTTTTTTTTCTAACTTTGTCATATATGTACTCACATATTACACAACCTACAAAATTGATCTTTCCATATCTAATATTCACTAGTCTATTAATAGTGTTTTTCTGTACTTTAGATATGAAAAAACCCATTCTCTTCATTTCTGATTTTTCAATTTCTATGTGTATGGGAAGGAATAATCTCTCATAAATGTCTCTCCAGCAGGCAAATGGAGTCTTAAAATTTTGCTAGTATGGTGTTCAAATAGAATCCTAGTTCTTGACAAGTGTGACTACTTTCCTACTGTGTTGAGACTACTTCAATAACCTTTGTTGATGGAAGTCACAGAAGAACACTAAAAGAAATGAGCTTTAAACATTTGGGAGAATGTTGAAAGGTTTGAAGTTGAGTTTATGGGAACATACAGTTACCTAGATTGTAAATTTAAGTCACGTGAAGTATTAGTGGAAAATTGTATTATCTTAAAAGGGTTTCACTGTTTTTCAAAAAGGAAAAAAAAAACTCT